>PVIH01007499.1:0-99893 GCA_004025045.1 Sigmodon hispidus
GTTTCTGGACTGCAAAGTGGAGCTGGTGTCTTCCTGAATGTCTGCCTTGCTCAGAATTTAAAACTAAGGTTTTTAAAAAGAACTAGGGCTGGAGAGATGGTGATTAAGAGCACTGACTGTTCTGGAGGACCTGAGTTCGATTTCCAGCATCCATGTGGCAGCTAACAACTGTAATTCCAAGATCTGACACCCTTACACACTTATACATGCAGGCAGAACACCAATTCACATAAAATAAAAATTTTAAAAATAAATATTCTTATAAAAAAAAAGGGGGGCTGGAGAGATGGCTCAGCGGTTAAGAGCATTGTCTGCTCTTCCAGAGGACCGGGGTTCGGTTCCCAGCACCCACATGGCAGCTAACAACTGTCTGTAATTCCAAGGCAAACACCAAGGAAAATAAATAAATAAATAAAGTTTAAAAAAAAAGAAATTAATACATGATCTAAATTAAATTAGAATGGGAAGGAAGAATGACCATGTGGCTACTTGAGGGGGAAGAAAAAGATCTTACTTAAGAAATATACAACAGGGGTCTGTACTTAGAGGTTGAGAGCATTGGCTCCTGTTCCAGAGAACCTGGCTTCAAACCCCAGCACCAACACGGTAGCTCACAACTGCCTTACAGTTCTGGGTCCAGGGGATCTGATGCCCTCTTTTAACTTCCTAAGGGCACCAGACATGCATGTGGCATACATAAATGCTCACATACAGGCAAAATGCTGCATACATACAAATACAGGCACTCATACACATAAAATATTTTCAAAGTAGCAGAGTAGATACCAAGTTAATAAAATGTTTAATATAGAAAAAACAACTTAAAAATTCCTGTTTGTTTTTTAAGTAGCAAAAGGTTTCTATGTTTGGAAAGGAGAAGAAAGAACATTGACCTTTTCAGCAAATATTGAAAGCAGTTTTGATTCCCCCCCAAATTATAACTCAAATAAAAAGATAAATAACTAATGTGTAGAGTGAGCTTTAAAACAAGTTAGCAACTATAAATGGACATAGAATTTGATTAGTTATGTGAATGAGTAAAATAAAATATAAATGTCTAATATATATGGTCAAGAGTTATTTGTTTAGTAAACAAAAATATACACAAATTCATAACGCCAGCGCTTGGGAAGTTAGAGGCAGAAGAATCAGGGCTCCCTACCAGCCTGGGCTTCATGGTGCCCTATCTCAGAGAGAAGAAAAGAACCAAATATACTGTGGAATGAAAATAATATTTTATACAACATGCTGAAAAGATAATGAAAGGTAATAGAAAAGATAGTAACTTAGTGGCATAGAAACCCTTAGGGCCGGGGCTGGAGAGATGGCTCAGCGGTTAAGAGCAACGTCTGCTCTTCCAGAGGACCGGGGTTCGGTTCCCAGCACCCACATGGCAGCTAACAACTGTCTGTAGTTCCAGTTCCAGGCAAACACCAAGGCAAATAAATAAATAAAGTTTAAAAAAAAAATGAAAAAAAAAAAAAAAGAAACCCTTAGGGCCAAAGCGTTTTAAATTGAGCTTAAATTTTTGTCAAGTCCCTCGCAAAAGATGTGGGATCATGTGTAGCGTCTTCTATATGGCCAAAAATTCATCCAAGGAAATACTAGCAAGGAGCTGGGTTTCTGTTTTGTATTTACTTGGAAAGATTAGACCAGGAATAGTCTTGGGGACTCACAACAGAAGCTAGCTGTGCCTGGGGTAAGAGCAGCAGACGGATTAGGGCTGATTAAAATTGCAGTCTCTATAATAGTAAACAGAATGATGATAGTCTGTCAGCTGCTGAGTGCATATTATGTGATAAGCTTGGATAATTTCCTTAAAACTTTTAAATTTTAAGTGACCTTTTAGACTTACCTGCTTCCAAGTTAGGATCTGACTTCAGTGTCTGGAGCCCATGAGGCAGAAGGAGAGAATGATTTCTACAAGTTATCCCCAGCCTGTCATACATACTGAGGTTCCTGTGCTCTCCCTCCTTCCACCCCACATCCGAGAAATAAATATAATAAAATGTAAGAATACAACACAAACAGTTCCCTGTATTCCTTACCTGATTCTACTATCACCTTAGCCAGGTGGTATACATTTCTGAAGAAGAGGAGGAGGTCATTGGTTGCAATATTATCAACTAACCTCTCGTCCTTCTTACGTTTCACCAGTTTCACACATTACATTCTTTCTAGAATACCTAATCCTATCCTTAGGTGCTATTTTGTCTTGACTTAGACTTAACAGTCTGGATCCATCCCTCTGTCTTGCCTTGTCTCTCATAACTTTAACACTAGTTATGTATTCTGTAGAATGAATGTCCTTCAATTTCAGCTGTATGGCATTTTTATATGGGATGCACATTTTATAAGAATACTACAAAAGATAGCACTAGCAACCTAACCCAGTGTTTGTTGTGGTTAGGGTTACCTTGAGCATGTTAGACACATGTTTAATCACTGAGCTGTATTTCCAGCTTCTAGATTTATTTTTTTCTTCTTCATTAAAACAAATCAACAAATTCTTTTTGGTGACTCCAAATTTACTTCTCCTTTATCACCAAGGAAATTGGATGGGTCAGAATCTAGTTTCTGCTCATTGCTGTCTGTGATTGATATTATTTCTGTAATGACCACCTCTGTCATGTCTGTTGATATAACTTCTGTAATGACCACCTCTGTCATGTCTGTTGATATAACTTCTGTAATGACCGCCTCTGTCATATCTGTTGTGACTTGTTTTTGCAGTGTATTTCCATGTAGCTTCAAGCCTTAGAGTTGAGTTCTACTCAGTGTTAACTGGAAACCAACGTCTTCTGAAAGGATGTTTGCTTATTCCTGGGTTTAGTCATCTATAAAGAACATTGATCTCCAAAGAAGACAGTGAAAGTAGGAAAGCAAGCCGAGGATCTTTAAAAAGGAATTGTTTTAGTTCAGTGTACTCCTTTGCATTTAGGCTTCAAGACACTAAATGACAAGATACAGACAGGTTCCTTCCTAGAAAATAGGGAAGTTGGGGCTGGTACCAGAAAGCAATCCATATCTTAAAAGTCAGATTATTTGTAGTCTGTTTCTTCTCCTCCCTTTCTTTTCTCACCACTCCAATCTAAGGATCTACGGATCCTCTGTGCTTATCAAAGCAATATGTTGAGAAAGGGATGAGTTCGGTTCCCTTCCTTCCAGAGTGGGGAGGTAGTAGTGAGCTTGAGAGGCTGGGGGAAGGTGGAGAATGACAAGGGACAGCATGACACAGTATCGCTTTACTAGCTAATGGAAAGAAACATTCTCTTGTAAGTCAAGGTGCTGGCTGCCTTGGTTTCTTCTTCCATGTGTTCTGATGGCTGCCTTCTCCTCTCTCTTCATATAGTCTTCCTGACGACTGTACACGCCCAGATTTCCTAGTCTACTGTGATGACTTGACTTTAACTGGCCTTCTTAAAGATAGTCTGTACATCTTCTGTGGTGTTTTGGTTGTGGTAATGGTTGTCCTGGAGCTGGGATGGTGTCCAGGGTTGAGGACGGTGCAACAAGTGCTCACCCAGCACCAGTGGAAAGGAATCTTGAGGAATGCAAATGATATCATGTAATTATTTAATGTCATTTTTTAAAATGTGTGATGATATCATTGTGTTAGACTCCTTATGTTTTTAGAAATATACAATAAAGTACTTGGAGATAAAATATGGAGTAGCAGGCTCAGATCTGTAGTCCCAAGAACTGAGAAGCAGAGACAGAAGGATCAGCTATTCTAAGCCAGCCTCTCCTTCTTGTGTGTGAGTCCAGGGCGGGCTATAATATGGTCATGTATTTTTTTTTTTTAAGCGCTAGTGAAAAGGCACTTGCTGCCAAATGCCAGATTGTCTAAGTTTGATTCCAGGGACCCATGTGGTATTCAAAAAGAGCCAGCTCCTTCAGCTTGTCTTCTGACCTCCACACTCACACTGCAGTATGAGTGTACATGTACACAAACATATAAATGTAAAAAAAAACTACAAAAGTTACAAAGCAACAACCAAACAAGTGAATAAAAATGGAGTCTTGAATTTCTTCACAGTGATCCTTTGTAGGAAGTAAGGTCTTGGGGGTGGTGGGAGGGCCTGGGTGAGAGATTAACTACTTTTTGATTGTGTTTGAAGCTGTGGATGAACACAGAAGGCTTTATTATATTATGTTTCAGAACTTTGGTTTTGTTCAAAATTTCTTTTTTTTTTTAAAACTTTATTTATTTATTTGCCTTGGTGTTTGCCTGGAACTAGAACTACAGACAGTTGTTAGCTGCCATGTGGGTGCTGGGAATCGAACCCGGGTCCTCTGGAAGAGCAGATGGTGCTCTTAACCGCTGAGCCATCTCTCCAGCCCCCTGGTTTTGTTCAAAATTTCTAATGTGAAGATTAATCACTTTGTGGTGGTGGATCTCACAGCTTAATAGGGAGATGAGGCCACTCTGGTCTTACATTGTGCATTTGGGGTTATCCAGGGCTATGTAACATAGACACTGTCACTGAGCTGGTTCTTACTGTGAAAGCACAGTGACCTGTGTACAGTCCCAAACCCATGGAAAAGGGAGAGGAAAGAAATTACTCTAGTCTTGTCCTCTGACCACCACACCCACTTTGGCATGGGCCATGCGCATACAAGACAAAAATAATTCTTAAACTGCTCTCAGAAAACGAAATAAAAGGCAATTGGCTGTTGTGACACCTGTATTCCCAGCACTTGTTAGGGTGAGGCAGAAGTATTTCTGTAAGTGTAAGACTAGCCTGAGCTACAGTGTGTGTCTTAGTTTGCTTTTTTATTGCTGACATAAACACCATGCCCAAAAACAGCTTGGGGAAGAAAGGGTTTATTTGGCCTACACTTCCACATCACAGTCCATCATTCAGGGAAGTCAGCGCAGGGACTCAAGGCAGAACCTTGAGCCAGGAACTGAAGCAGAGCCATAAAAGAGGGCTGCTTACTGACCTGCTCTCCGTGGTTCACTCAGCCTACCCTTTTTTTTTTCTTTTGCTTAAAAGGTTTATTCTTTATTTTATATGCATGTGTATTTTGTCTCCATATAATGTAGGAAGAAGTGCATCACATGCCTTCAGGCACCTGAGGAGGCCAGAAGAGAGTGTTGGATTCCCTAGTGCTTGAGTTAAAGGTGGCCATGAGCCACCATCCATACACTGGAAACTAAATTCCAATTTTCTTCAAAAGCAACAAATGTCCTTTATCACTAAGCCATTCATCCAGAACCCCCACCTCCACCTGCTTTCTTCTGTTGCCCAGGACTACCTACTTAATCAAGGATAGTACTAATCACAGTGATCTGGGCACCACTGCATCAATCCTTAATCAAGAAAATACCCTCCAGCCTTCTATAGGCCAGTCTGATGGACATTTGTTCAATGGAGGTTCCTCTTCTTCCCAGATGACTAGAGCTTTTGTCACTTTAAGCAAACAAAATGAAAACGTAGCCAGTATAGGGTGAGACCTTATACACACCCACCTCAGTCTATATGCATACAAACTCAGTATTGAGTGGTATATCCTGGTTCAGGAGATGAACACCATGACTGCGAATTTCAGAGGAGCACATATGTTGAGCTAGTACTATGTTTGCTTTATTGTAGTTGAGGCTTCTTGTCACAATGGAGAAGAGACAATTGAGACCATCGAGGCTGCTGAGGCACTCCTCAATATGGATTCTCCTGGCCCTATACTGGATGAAAAGCGACTAAGTGAGTGCTGATGCTTGCTTGTGATATGCACACTGCAAAGCTGTTCTTGCTAACTCCATCACAGAGTAAATGTCAAGAGAACAGAAGAGGCTTTTTTTATTTTACAGCCTTTTTTATTTTCTGTCCCAAACACATTGCTGTGTGGTATCTTTGTTAAAATGTTCTCTTTAATTGATTTAAACTTTGATGAACTTTTTAGAATAAAAACTAATTTGTCCTTTATGAAATAGTATATTAGGCAAATTTTATCTCCCCCAACATAATGTTTTTATTAATTATTTGGGAATTTCATACAATGCACTCTGATCACACTTGCAAAATCTTTTCTCTCACCCTGCCTGGTTTTTTTTATATATTTATTTTTATTTTATGTGAATTGTTGTTTGCCTGCATATATAACTGTGTAAGGATGTCAGATCTTGGAATTACAGACAGTTGTTAGCTGTCATGTGGATGCTGGGAATCGATCTCAGGTCCTCGGGAAGAACAGTCAGTGCTCTTAACTGCTGAGCCATCTCTCCAGCCCTGCTGCCTGATTTTTAATTTTTAAAAATTTTATGTGTATCAGTGTTTTGCCTGCAAGTGTGTAGTGCCAATGGAGGCCAGAAGGGGGTGTTGCATGTGCTGGACCTGGAGCTATAGAGGGCTGAGTTGTGATGTAGGTGCTAGTAACTGAGCCCTGGTCTTCCAAAGAGCATCAAGTGCTCTTAACTGCTGAGCCACCTTTCCAGCCTCTCAAGGGTTTTGAACCCAAACTAGTATAATACAGTAATTTCTATAGATATAGGAAAAACCTATTGAAATTTTTCCTAATCATTTGTTACATAAAATTTATTGCCAGATTCTAACTTATTTTTAAGTCTCTTTCTCCTTGGTTCCTTTCTGACAAGAGGGAACAGAAACCTAAGGGCACAGTTACTAGGTCACTTCAAGGTACTTATTGAATGGCAGTGATGTGCACAGCAGTTATGTTAGGCGATGGCATGGTACAAAAAGAATAGTTACTACTCCTTTCTTCAGTCTCACAGTTTAATGAACTCATTCATGTGTATAAATAACTATAAAAGGCAGAACCAAAGAAGTGAAGCATAGTGCTCTGGAGGCAGTGGGTTCTCCAGCTTTATGGAGAGACTATTTTAACTAAGGGACAGTTACACATTAGATAGAGAAGGCAGAATTGGGTATCAAGTCAGATTCAACCACAGGCATTAACTTGTTAAAAAAATTTTTTTTTTTTCCGAAAGAAAGATGTTTTTGTGTATGTGGCTAATGCGTTAAGCTTCATGGTGGGGGGAAAGAGATTGGAAAGGTAGATCTGGCTTAGAGTGTGGAGACTCTGAAAGGCATGCTGGGGAGCTTGTGTTGGTTTTCTCTTTCCTTGATAAATTATAGGGAGATATCTTTTGCTATGAATTTTTTCCTTCTTGGTTTTTAGACATTAAAGCATTTGTATAGGTGGCTAATGCTGTGAGATAGAAATTGGGTTTCAGAAGGTAGACATGGGGAGGGGAGGTAAGAGACTGGTGTAGGAAGCCCAGCAGAAGAAAAAAAGAGCAGAGAAACAAGAAATGATATTGTTTATAACATACAGCTGATTATAATTGATTTTATTTTCATTAGATAGTAATATATTTAGTTCCTCTGAAGATGACATTGTTTCCCCAATCACCCATGTGTCCGTCACATTGGATGGGATTCCTGAAGTGATAGAAACTCATCAAGTACAAGAGACAATTGCAGTCTCCTCAGGAGCCTCCTCCCCGGAACAACCTAAAAGAAAGAAAGGTGAGGTCATTCGGTCAGTACTGATGTAGAATCCAAATATACTTTTCATTAGAGGGTGTTTTACACCAGTCAAGATATGTAAGAAGAAATGAGAACACAAAACAAATTGAGGTATTTCTTCATATTAGTCACTAAAAATCTTATGTAAAATAGTTGATCTGTCTCATCCCAAGGAGATTTTTCAATTCTTTGTCTTTTTTTGCATTTATTTATGTTCAAATGTGCTTGTTTGAGTATGTGTGTCAATGTCGATGCCCACAGAAGCCAGAGGTCTGAGATCTCTTAGAGCTGGTTGTGAGCTGTCATGTGGGTGCTGGGTAGAGAACCCCAGTCCTCAGTAAGCAGCAAGTGCTCTTAGCAGCTGAGCCATTTTTCCAGCCATCTGTTTTGAAAAATGCTCTCAATTATTCAGGACTGGCTTTGAACTCCCTACATAGCCAAGAGTGACCCAGATCTTCCTTCCAAGTGCAGGGATCACAGGTGTGTATCACTACTCCCTATACCCTACTGCAGGGTTCTCAACTTTCCCAATGAGCAACCCTTTAATACAGTTTCTCATGTTGTGGTGACTCTCAATTATAAAATTATTTTCATTGCTATTTCAGAACTGTAATTTTGCTACTGTTATGAATTATAACATAAATATCTGATATGCTGGATACCTGATATGCTTAGCCCTGTGAAAGGGTCTCAACCCACAGGTTGAGAACTGGTTCCCTAAGGCATAGTTTGAAAACTTCTAGTCTACTAAAGATTCTATTACAGGGTGCCAGTGAGAAAACACTGCAGAAAGTTAGAGTTCTGCAGGCAACTGAAGATGAAAGTATTGGGGTATGTTAAAGCAGAGTCCTTAACTTTTTACAAATTTAGAGTTTCTTAATTTTAATTGTCAACTTGACACAGCCTAAAGTCATCTCAGGGGAAAGCCTGGATTCAAGAATTTCCTAGATTAGATCTGTCTTTGGACATGACTGTGAGTCTTGATTGTGAATTGTTGCTGGAAGCAAGGCAGCCAACCATGAAAAATGCCTTCCCTAAGAAAGCTAAGTAAGCACAAGCCTAAGCCAGTGAACAGAATATCTCTATCAGTTCTGCCTAAATTCCTGCCCTGAGTTTTTCCAGATCGAGATCCCAGCCACTACCCCACAAAAGAGGCATACCCAGTCACTCTGGCCCAGAATTCAGAGAGTCACCTGCCTCTGCTTCTACCTTCCAAGTGCTGTGATTAAAGTATGTGCATGCAGCTGTATAGCTAACTTTCTTAAGCTCAATTTTTGTTGATAGGAATATTCTTCAAAAATTTATAAGAGAAAGCACTAGTGTCATTTCAGAGGAAAATACAGCATTTGAAATTTAACCTCAGTTTCTTTTTACAGGTGAGCCAAAGGGTAATTTCTGGTGTCCTTCTATCCCTGGTGTCCTAGGGTCAAACTTGGGGGCTTGTGCCTGTTACACAAGGACCTAATATTAAACTATGTCTGCAGTCCTAAAGTATAATTTTGTATATAAGTAATTATTTGTAACCTAACATACTTAATGTTCATTTTTTTGCTGAAGTTAGAGAACAGTTTGTATGGCCAATATATAAAAGTTTAGAACTTGAAATTTATTCAGTAAACAACAAGACAGTGAAACTGCCCATTTCCATTCCATTTTGAGGGCAAATATTTATACAGAACCACTCTGATTTCAGGAAGAAAAACAAAGCCACCACGGCCAGATTCCCCAACCACTACACCAGATATATTTGTGAAGAAGAGAAATAAAGATGGGAAAGGTAAGTACTAAGATTGTTTTGTCGGACAAGGCCAGGGCTCTCTCCTCCCTCCCTTCTCTTCTCCCCTGCTCTCCTTTGCTGCCCCTTGTTACTCTGTTTAGTTTACTTTTGTTGGGCATGCATACGTGTGCGTGCTTGCATGCGTATGTGTATGTGTGTGCGTGTGTGTGTGTGTGTGTGTGTGTGTGTGTGTGTGTGTGTGTGTGTGTGTGTAATCTTGTAGTCTAGGCTTGTCTTGAACTTCCTAGTAGCTGAGGGTGATGTTGAACTGCTGATTACAGATGTCACACCACCATATCCTCAAATCCCACTCATCACTTTTCTTGTTAGAGCCAAGTAGCACATGCTGTTGCCTGCTGCTTTAAGATACTGTCATCAGTTTCTGTAAAGAGGTACAAAATTAATTTCAGATTTTTTTCATTTATCTGTCAAAATAATCCATTAATACATTCAGCAAAGTTTTGCAGCAATTCAGCTAGTCTGGAGTTTCATTTCATGGATTCCTACTCTGGTGTGTTGGAGTTCTGTTGTTTTACAACTCTTACTCAAACTTGAAGAATGCTATCATGGTTCATCTGCTGGTTCTAATATAAAGAGAACTATTGAAACCTTTTTTATTTTAATATACTTTTGATGTTTTCACTACGTGATTGTTTTTAAAGAGCAGACAGAAATGAGCTCAGCATTTCCCCTTAGGTCATCATGAATCTAATTGACAAGACTGCCATTCATACATCATTTATGAATGAATTTAGTAAGCTCTCTACTACATCCTATGACTGTACTCAGCAATAGTAAGGGATTGCATCAGCTAATTGAATGATGTGGTATTTCTTTGTGGATAAAGATGGACTTTGTAAGACTTCTAGTCCTCTGGTTGGTTGGTTTGTGCTTTTTCTTAAATATGTTTTCTTTAAAGGAAATTGATTTTGTTTTAGGAAACACAATTTACCTTTGGGAGTTTTTACTGGCTCTGCTTCAGGACAAAGCTACCTGTCCTAAATACATCAAATGGACACAGCGAGAAAAAGGCATTTTTAAACTGGTCGATTCTAAAGCAGTATCTAGATTGTGGGGCAAGCACAAGAACAAACCTGATATGAACTATGAGACCATGGGAAGAGCACTCAGGTACGTGGGGCTTTGTCATGTTAAACATGTCATTTCCTAGGGACTGAAAAACAGGGAACTTTTTAAAAATTAAGATATTTGTTCTTATGCTATTTGTTTTTGTAGTGCTGGGGAATGAGCCCAGTGCTATATGTATTCTAGACAAGCATTCTACCACTGACAACATCCCTAGACCATGAATTATGTTTATGGAAGGAATACCACAGTACTTAGGAACCAGCATACATTATTTGAGCTGGGGAAAATACTGTCCTCACACAAATAATCATAAAAACAACAGAGTGTAGTCTGAAAGTCAGGAATCCAGATTCTGAAACTTTTGAACAACAATAAGAGGATTAAGCAAATTGGATTTGAGGGCATTTTCAAGTTTGGAAGTTCAACTGGTAAGATCTATGCAAATATTTAAATATAACTCAAAAGCATCTCCAAAACCTTGGGAGTGTTGGTCTCAAGCATTTTAGAAAGTAGATACCCAACCTGTGTTTTACTTATAAAGAGATATGAAAATTTATAAAATGTTGAAATGTCTCAGATACCTATTAATATAGTATAATAATGAATACTTCAGTATTGATTCTTACAATAAAAGAAGTGTAAGCTCATTTTTGTTTTGTTTTTCTGTGACTGTATCATTAATTACTCCACATATGTGTTGTTTGAGAAAGACTTGAAATAGGAATGCTTAGAGGATATATGGTTTGTCCTGACTTCTATTAGATAAGATAAGGTTTCACTGTGTAGACCAGGCTGGCCTTGAACTCACAGACATCCATCTGCCTCGACCTTGAGAGTGCAATGATCAAAGGTGTTCACCACCATGCCTTGCTTACACCTACACGTCTTGTATTAGCTTAAATTGTTTAACTCCTGCCTCCTCCCACCCCTTTCTTCGGAGTTGAAGCTTACAAGTTTTTTTTTTTTTAAGATTTACTTTATGCATATGAATTTTTGCTGACATATATGTCTGTGCATTATGTGCATTCCTGATGCCCAGAGAGGTCAGAAGAAGACATTGGACCCCTTGAGACATTATGTAGGTGCAGGGTCTTAACTTCTGAGCCATCTCTCCAGCCCCAAGGAAATGTTTTAAAGTGTTTTAAGGACCAACATTTGACAACAGAGAGAGCAAGAGAGGTGCTTAGGGAAAGGACATTATACACAAACGACATAGGTGCGCATTTAGGCTCTTGATTTTATTAAGACCACTGATATTTGAATCATTAACTTCTGCACAGTTGAGTTAAATTTAAACTTGTATGAATGCTACTAGTAAGACAGGGACGGGGAGACGAGGCTTTCAGGTCTGGAGTAAATTTGATTATCCCAGCACACCGCAGCATGGAACAGGAAGGAAGAGAAGCAAAGCTCCAGTCATCCTCGACAGTTCCCTATTCAGAATTTGTCTATATTTGGTTGTTAATAAGGACTTGTATGTGTATATGTGTGTGTTTGTGTGGGTGTGTGTGAATGGGTGCTTGTGGTAGAGGTCAGAGGTTTGAGTGTCTTCCTTGACATCTCTCACTGAACCTGGAGCTTATTGATTGAGCTAGGCTGGTTGGTTAGTGAACTCAAGAGATCTGTCCATCTCTCTGCCTCCTCAGCACTGGGGCTACAGATAGGCACCACTGGGCGCAGCCCTTGCATGGGTTCTAAAGATGGAGTTCAGGATCTTATCCAAGTGGGCTCTTTACTAAGTTATCTTGTCAGCCCCTTAGGAGGATCTAATCTGTGTATGAGTTTGCATATATTTTGTATAGGTGCCCTTCCTGTACAAATTTCCTCATCTTCTGCCTAGCATGGTAAGGCACACCTTTAATCCCAACACTTCTGGGCAGGGGCAGGTAGATCTCTGTGAGTTCATTGCCAGCCTGGTGTACATAGTGAGTTCCAGGACTATCAAGGCTATGTAAAGAGATACTGTCTCAAAAAACATAACAAAACAAAATAATAATGAAACCCCAGCAACAACAAATTTCTTTATTTTTAAGTTTTAACCCTAAAATTTTATGATTAGAAAAAGTTGATTTTGTTGACTTTTCATTTTAATTTATATTTGATTTAATAAGACTGATAAAATTATCTGCTTTGACTAGGTACTATTACCAAAGAGGTATTCTTGCAAAAGTAGAAGGTCAGCGCTTGGTGTATCAGTTTAAAGAAATGCCAAAAGATCTTATATACATAGATGATGAAGATCCAAGTTCCAGCATAGAAGCTTCAGATCCGTCCTTGTCTTCAACAACCACATCAAGTCGGAATCAAGCAAACAGATCAAGAGTATCTTCAAGTCCAGGAATAAAAGGAGGGACCACTTCAATTCTGAAACCAGGGAATTCTAAAGCTACAAAACCCAAAGATCCTGTGGAAGCTGGACAGCCATCAGAAGTTTTAAGGACAGTGCAGGCCTCACAGGCTCCCTATCCTACCCAGCTCTTCCGAACTATTCATGTAGTGCAGCCAGTCCAAGCTGTCTCAGAAGGAGAAGCAACCATAACCAGCACCATGCAGGAAGAAACCGCAAATCCTTCAGTTCAGAGTATTAGGTGAGGAAATAAAGACTAGTGCACATCTCTGTGTGATGTTCTGGGCAGAAGCATTGTGGGTCAGGATTCAGAAGGTACAATTCTTGGTCAATAGATTGTTCCAGGAGCAATATTTTATCAGTTCTCTGAATCTATTAGCAGTTGGTTTTTATTTATTTTTTCCGGTTGTGAGTCTAGCCTTTAAAGGCTGAGCCATTTTTCCAGCCCTATTTTTGTTTATTTTTAATTATGTTTATATGTATGTGTCCCTGTGAAAGCTTGAGATACTAGGTCCCTGGGAGCTGGAATTATAGACAGTTGTGAGTTGCTCAGTGTGGGTGTTCCTGTCCTCTGAAAGAGCACGCTAACTAACCATTGAATCATCTTTCTAGAACTTGTTTTTGAGATGAATCTCTTGTAGCCCAGGATAGCCTCAAAATCTCAGTATTTGACCTCATTTTCCAAACTCCCTGTCTCCCAAGTCTGTTGTTACTGTACTGATTTGTTTAGCCTAATAGACCACAGTCTACAAAAACCCAGCATAAATGGTCATAACTGAGACATTTAGAATGCATTAAATTTCAAGAACAAATGTTATCACGAGGGGAAATCCTGTTTTAGAATACGTGTAAAGGTCAGGAGTCAGTTTCTCTTCTTCAGGCATTAATGTGCCTGCTGTTGGAAAGTCCTCTGAACATCTAATTGACCAAGAAAATCCCACCACCAACATTTAGGGCTGTTCCCATTTGACTTTAGAGCAAGGCAAGAGATAATGAGCCAAAAGTAAATGAATGTTTATAGTCGTTGTGGTTTGTCTAAGGGTTACTACTGCTGTAATAACACCATGACCCAGTGCAGATTGGGGAGGACAGGGTTTATGTAATTCACAGGAATTGTCATCAACAGTAGAGGGTTTCCTTTAAATCAATTTATGATGTATGCACTCATACATCTCAAAGTTTTAATTTGATTTGGACTTTATGATAGTTCAGAACAACAAAATAAACCTCTGGTAAAGTGTTTTCTGAGAATTGTCCCTGGTAAACTTTGAAGTCCATTTTCTTTAATACTTATCCAGGCACTAACAGTTTGTCTTAGGATCTTTAAAATTATCCTCTAAAACTGTCTAAAGCTGCAGGTTTACTTTAAAAGCAAGTAACACGGTAGGAAGAATGTCTGCCAAGTGTCTCAGCTCACCAGCCTTGCCAGTTATTAAATGTGCAAATCAATCGACTGTTAGGAATAGTTCCTCATCTATAAAATGAAAACAATACTTAACAATACAGATGGTTGTGACAATTAAATGACACTTCCTGACACCTGAATTTTCAACACAAGCTAAATGTCATTTTATAAGCCTTACAAGTTCTGATGAGTCATAAGTCAGCAATATGATAGCTCTTAGTTACAAGCAGCTTAAAAAGCAGTTAACTTGAAGATAAAATTGATGTAACACAATTGGATACAATTGATGATTTAATTATTAAAAAAAAAACTATTTGGAAATTCCTGTGACTGCAGGGGCTTTTTTCCAGGCTGGCCTCAAATTATATATGTGATATTTGGTCATGCTGCCTCTTCCTGAGTACTGAGATTATAGAAGTCTGCCACTATGCTTAGTTTTTGTTTGGTTTTGAGACAAAGACATTATACATAGCTGAGGCAGGGTATACTCTCCTCTTACCTCAGCCTCCCACATGTTGTGATTTCTAGCCTGCACTATTATAATCTCCAAATGATTTTTTTTAAATTGAGATAGGGCCTATCTATGTAGCATTTGCTGTTCTGGAATTAGGTCTATGGACCAGGCTGGCCACAAACTCACCCAGATCTGCCCGCCTCTGCCTCCTGAGTACTGGGATTAAAGGTATACACTACTAATGTCTGGCTCCAAATATTTTTAGTGAAAAATTGTTTTAGAATTTGTGCAAATCAGTCAATATATTTATTTTGTAGGTAGTGTTTTCTGAGAGATAGCAATCTTATCAAATAAAGGATGTTTTAAAAACCATTAAACAGGGCTGGAGAGATGGCTCAGAGGTTAAGAACACTGATTGTTCTTCCAGAGATTCTGAGATTAATTCCCAGTAACCAAATGGTGGTTCACAACCATCTATGATGACATCTGGTACCCTCTTCTGTATACTGTATACATAATAGATAAATCTTTTTTTAAAAAAAAAATCATTAAACAAAAGCATTGAAGACCTAGAGATATTTCTAATTAGCAATAAGCAAAATTTCCAAGTACACCATGCCCTACTGTAGAAGAAGGTATTGGAATTGGTTAGGGTTACCAGTTAGATCAACACTGAAGAATTGATCTCATAATCATATAATTGTATTCAAGGGACAGAGCAATGGGTGGAAAGCACAAATATATACCTGTAGAAGAGTTAAGAATGAAAGTTAAAATAGTAAGTATTTATCTTTAAGTATATTCAGGACTTGAAAGTAATGTGTATTATAATGATTAGGCACATAGGCTCTGAAGTTAAACCTGTTTACCTTAAGGAATCTGTCAAACTGCAACAAAGTATCTACATGTAAAACGAGGATCATAGAATTTACAGGGTGGCAAGATTGTAGGTATTTATAAACATTTGTGATAACTAGATGACAAGTGCTATTTCATCTATAAATTTATGTAAATGCTTGGCATAAGAAGGTCCTCTGACATTTTTTAAAGTGGTATCTGCCTAGGTAATGTGGTGTTGCTGGTGGTCTGGACCAGGTGTCTTATCTAAAGAATTAAAAACACACACAAATGGTAAAGTAGCAAGAACTTTTGTCTAAAGAGATAGTATGTGAAATGCTGCAAGGGGAGCAGTGGATTATGTGAGCTGGAATACACCCCCCCCCCCAGAGCAGTAGTTAATGTTTAGGGCTTTCTTTTGGGTTCCAGAAAAAGGAGTTGGTTTCCAAGGGTTGTTCTGTTTTGATTAAAAGTTTTAGGTTGTATAAGCCTTTGCTTATTGTGCTGTTATGATACACTCTATTTTAATCATATTAGTGTCCCTGGTATTTAGACATAAGAAGGTAAATAGGGATTTTCCTCCCAAAAGTTGACTGAAAAGATACAGTTTGCCTTACTTACTCCAAAATAGTAAGTAAGTATTCAGATCAGATGTGTCCCTGTTACTCATGTCTGGGTGTATTCTGTGTGTGGTAGTATATGTCTGTAATTCTAGCACTGGGTGGAAGAGGCAAGGCCTGAAGATAAAGGCTAGCCTAGGCTTTAAGAGACTCATGTCTCAAACAAAACCCTATATGTAATATTTATAAGTGTAAACTTTTAAAATTATATTAGGTCATCATATCATTTATGAACCCTTTTATTTAATAATGAGGTTAGCTCATTACAGCTGGTTTTATTAACTGTATTTTACATTAATTTTTATGTTAAATTGTACTTTTATGTTGGGTGTGGTAGCGTATATCTATAATTTTATCTACTAGTGGTCAGGGCTAGTCTGCGCATCACAGAAAGACCCTATATTGAAAAAGTTTCTGTGAAAATTACTTTGTCCTCTGAAATTGCTAAAATATATGTGTATTTTATTTTTCCAAAGCTTGACTGGTCTATTAGCCTAAAACTCATCAAAGTTATTTAACATGAACCATGAGAGTTCAGCTTCCATGATCAGCTCCAGAGTAATAAAAGGAATGTCTCAGAGTATTAAGGGATAAGAAACTTTTTTATCATAGGATAATTAAGCATAAATCTCTATCTAACTAACTGGTAAAATAAGGAAACACATACCTGATGGTAACATTTCTCTTTTACTTTAACTTAAAAATAGTCTCTGACTCTGTCTCCATTCAGCTACCTATCTCCACATTGCTGCATTCTCTACACACATCTACTTACCTTTTTTTACACTCATACGGTCATACATCTCTATACACTATTACATCTGTTTTTACATGTCTCTGTATCTTTCTTTTACATATTCTCTTCTACATCACTTTTTTACATGGTTTCTCTCCACACAGCCATAGCTATTCATCTAATTAACCTAGCTCTCTTACCATATAACATTGTACACTGTTCGTACACACTCCTATAGCTCTTTACACTGTTCCTATGTGTAGCAGCAGCTCTTTCACAAGCTTTATCTCTCACACACTCATTCACACACAAATGCTTCTTCTATATCATTCATTCACGCTTTGCTCACTCATTCTCTCATGCAGTTATCTTATTTACATAGCTCTCTCACCACACAATATTTTTCATTTTTTTTTACACACTCTCATAAAGCTCTTTGCACAGTTCCTATAGGCAGCAACAGCTTTTTCATACAGCTTTCTCTCACGTATTCATTCGGACATAAATGGCTGTTCTTCCAGAGGATCTGAGTTCAATTCTCAGCATCCACATGGCAGCTAACAACTGTCTGTAATTCCAAGATCTGACACCCTTACACAGTTATACATGCAGGCAAAACACCAATTCACATAAAATAAAAATAAATATTTTTAAAAACAGGTTTGGCATGATGTTAATTAAGCTGTGATAAAAAAGAGGAAGTAGCAATGGGAATGTATGACATATTTTGAAGTATTAAAGTTTTAAAAAGATGTACCATTTGCTAATTGTATTTGTTGATTTCAATAGGACGATACAGGCTTCAACCCAGGTTCCAGTAGTCGTGTCTCCTGGCAACCAGCAGTTGCATACAGTAACACTCCAGACAGTGCCACTCACAACAGTCATAGCCAGCACAGACCCATCGTCAGGTGCCGGGTCACAGAAATTTATCTTACAAGCCATTCCGTCCTCACAGCCCATGACAGTACTGAAAGACAATGTTGTGCTGCAGTCGCCAAAGCCGGGCTCTCCTCCTTCAATCGTCTTTAGCCCCAGCCACATGCAGCAGGTCCTTACAAGCAATGTTCAGTCTGTTTGCAATGGAGCTGTCGGTGTGGATTCATCTCCATCCTTCGGTGCTACTACACCAGTGGTAACCTTTTCTCGAAGGTCACAGCTGGTTGCACACCCACCTGGTACTGTGATCACTTCTGTTATCAAAGCTCAGGAAACAAAAACTCTTAAACGAGAAGCCGAGGAAAAGGTTGAAGATCTTTTGAGTGAAGATGCTGAGAAAACTGAACAGCAGCTACAGCCTTATGTAATGGTGTTGTCCAGTTCAAATGGGCTCCCCTCTCAGGGAGCCACCAGACAGAGTGAGCTGCTACAGCCTAACTCTTTCTAGTTAACACACCAAAGGACTATGGGTGGTTACATTTTTAATTGAGCTTTTTTTGGTTGTCTGAAAATAACCTGATTTTTTTCCTAAGATAAATCCACAGAAGTTCATAATTTTATAATTGTTAAACATAGTTACTTTTGACTTTTCTCGATGAAAAGGAAAACCCAAGTGTTTCTCTTCTCTGTATGTTTCAAAACTCATTTTGAAGGAGCAGGAATTTTATATTATGAAGAAATTCTTCTTGAGATTTTTTTCAGTTGCTATATCACAAGTATTTTTAAAGTTTCTTTTCTAACTTGACACTGTATTAGCTTATTGAATTGTTTGTAAATACTACTTAAATATAAGTGAACAGAAAATTTATATAGGAGACATTTTCATTCCACTTGTATAATTTAAGTCTTGACTCAGATGCAAGAAACTTATTTTATACTATGAAAATTACTATGATGTCACTTAGCTTGACTTTAGTTGGCTGTACTGTTTAAATAACATTGCAGATTGAAATGTAAGCCCAGTGTTGGCATATGTAATCCCAGTATTTGGGAGATGGACCAAGAGCAGTCAGGAGGTCAAGGCCAGTCTTGGCTACATAGTAAGTTTAAAGCCAGCTTGGGCTACGTGAAGCCTTTCAAGCAAACAAAGGAAAGCAACAAAAAATATTTAATTGTCTGAATCTGTCAGAGATGTTATATTATAGAGACAGCAGCCTATGAGTACACTCCCATTGGATAGGTGTGTAACCCTGGCAGGCCACTTCATCTGCTAGTCTTTGCCCTTCTGGTAAAAAGGTATTCACTGAACTAGACAAAATGGCTTCCAACTTCTCGTCTTATCATAATTTTATAATTTTAATATCTGTACTTAAAAATCATTCAGAATCTATTACCAGATTATTTCTTAATGTAAATATAGGTAAAGTACTATATAGAAATGTTTTCCTCACAAAATTATTCCTATCATAAGATCTGCCATAAATTCTAAGTTCATTAATTCTTAGACTACCATGTATTGTGGCTTATTAGTAACGTGCCGAGTGCTAAATGACAGACTGTTATTCTGAGAGACTCAGGGCTTCAAAGGGCCAAGAAAGCAACTTGAGTTGCTGTAGTGGAGTCAGTTATTATAAAAGCATAATTGCCTTTTATCTGGATAATTTTTTACTGTGGGGGAAGGGGCAAGGAAGTTGCATACAAAGATTACGTATATCCAAGTTTCTGAAGTAGAGTTCTTAGATTACTTTTTCAACTGTAAATAATGTACATTTAAATGTCACAGGAAATTGTTTTCTGCAAATTTTCTAGTAGAGAAATTTTTGTAGAAGAGAAATCATTATGTTTAGAGGGCTAATATTATATGTTTTCATATTATAAAATGAATTTGTATTTAAACAAAATTTAAATTTTGGAATCCTCTAAACGTTTTTGTATCTTTAATTGTTTATTATTAAATCATGTAAAAGTTCTCAATATTTCTGCTTTCAAGCAAGTATTTCTTGTCTTTATTTCTTTTGCTTTTTGCCATACCTGGCAAGTGTTCTTCTCATCCTCTGTGCACATCCATGTGCATGCCTGGGCATGAACACAGAGGAAGGTCAACTTTTAGGAACTTGGTTCTTTCCTTTCACCAGGGGTTCCTGGAGCTTGTACAGTGTTTTTACACACACACACACACACACACACACACACACACACAGAGAGAGAGAGAGAGGGGGGTTGGTATTTACAGTGGTTGCAGATGATTAGATGTTTTTAAGAGACTCCTGGTCAAAGCTGCAGGAAGTTATCTTTTCCTTTTGCTATGCCACATGAGTTTTTAGACATTACTCAATAGAATACCAGTGATGTAGAGGTGGCAAAAGAACAATTAAGCAAGAGGAAAATGTACTGATAACAAAGCTCCAAAATAATGGCAATCATTTATTAGGTTATTGTTAGGATTCCTGGCACACCACGTGGTGAACCCAACATGACACTGGGTGAAATAAGAATTCCTGGCATGTAGGGGCCACATGGTAAAGCCAACATGGCTCACCAGAGACTCCAAGTATGGAAGGCATGCCCCTAGGCGTGGCTACATAAATCTGTGACACCATGTGACAGTCCTTTCTCTTAACCTCTGAGCCATCTTTACAGCCCATGACAGTCCTTTCTCTTCCTCTGCTTTTCTCAGGGTACCTGCTTGAATAAACTCGTGTGTGTGTGTGTGTGTGTGTGTGTGTGTGTGTGTGTGTGTGTGTGTGTGTGTGTCTGCCTAATTTCACACACAAAACCAACAGTTACGACCTTTGCTCTCATGATCTAATCACCTCTTTTGCTGGTTAGGTTATGTCATTTTGACAAAACTTAGAATCACCTGGGAAGGACCCTAACCTGAGAAATTGCCTTCATCAAGTTGATTGGTATGGGAGGGCTTAGCCCTGAGTGTGGTGCCATCCCTAGCAGGTGGTCTTGGGATGTATAAAAAAGCAGTTTGTGAGGCAAGACTTGTTAGATCTTTTATAAGGCTTTTCATGTAGTAGGTGTGATCATACAAACCTGTCATCCCAGTACTCAGGGACATAGAGGCAGGATCAGCAATTTAGGATCCTCCTCAGCTATACAGTTAGTCTGAGTCCACCTTGGGTTTAATGAGGCTGTCTTCAGAAAGCCAAGGGAGACAAATAAACTGTGTATGCGGCTGGGGCTCTGAGTATACTTTTTAAAAATGTTTGGGTGCACAAGGAGGAATGCAAGTAGACAGCAGAGAACATTCAGTGTGGGTCTGAGATAGATCCTTCAGATACTGTGCTACTGCTTCTAGCTTTTATATGGCTCCAAGCATCAGAAATCAGGTCACCAGGCTTACACAGCATGTGGTTATTTTCACTGAGCCATCTCTTCGGCCCTAAAACAACATTCTTAGAAACTTGAAAAAAGAAAAAAAATCAAGAAAATAAAAATCTCTGTAATATGGTATACTTTACTCTCTCATTGGTAACTTACTACTTTTCACACATTCGTACCTCTCTTTCTCTCTGTGTGTACAAGATCTGAACTATGTACTCCTCCTGGCTGGATTCAGAGGATCCACTTGCTTTTGCCTCCCAAGTTTAAGTTATGTGCCAGGACTAATATGTAACTTTTTTCATTTTTCAAAAACAGGGTTTCTCTATGTAGCCTTGGCTGTCCTAGAACTTGTTCTGTAGACCAGATTGGTCTCAAACTTACAGAGATCACTGCCTCTGCCTCCCAAGTGCTATTAAAGGTGTGCACCACTGCCTGGCAATCTATAACTTTCAAAACCTTTGATGTGTATGTCTGTCTTAGTGTTCTATTGTTGTGAAAAGATACTATGATCATGGCAACTCTTGAACAGAAAGCATTTAATTCAGGCTTGCTTACAGTTTCAGAGTCTTAGTTTTTCATTCTCATGAAGGAGAACATGGCAGCATACAAACATTGTAGCTGAAGAGTTCCACATCCAGACTGGAAGACAGTAGGAAGAGGGACACTGGGCCTGTTGTGGCCCTTACAATCTCAAAGCAACCCACAGTGACACACTTCCCTCAAGAAGGCCACTTCTGCTAATCCTTTTAAATAGTGCCACTCCGAGGGGACCAAGCATTCAAATCTGTGAGCCTGTGGGGGCCATTCTCCTTCAAACCCCTACAATGTATTTTGTCTGAATGTGTTTATAAATGTACATATAAACACACATAGGTATATAGATGCTCCACATTTATACAGTGCCTTTATAAGCCAGTGTAACCTGCCATGTGGGTGCTGAGTTGAGCTTCTGATTCCCTTGGGAGAGCAGGCAGTGCTCTTAACCTCTGAGCCATCTCTCCGGCATATTAATTTTATAGGCATATAGTGTTAGTATACTATTAAAAAACTTGCTGAAAACTGGTTTTTTCAAGAGAGGGTCTCAATATATAGCTCTGTCTATTATTTAGTCCAAGCTGACTTTATATTCTTGGTAATCCTGACTCAGTATCACAATTAAAAATTCAAAGTGTGTCACAAATCGTGTGTGTGTGTGTGTGTGTGTGTGTGTGTGTGTGTGAGAGAGAGAGAGAGAGAGAGAGAGAGAGAGAGAGAGAGAGAGAGAGATTGAATAACTTTGTGGATATGTTCTCTCCATCCACCTTGACCTAAGTCCTGGGGAGCAAACTCAGTTTTCCAGGCTGTGTAAGTGCTTTTACCTGATGGTCCAGACCTCAAACACCATCTTTTAAATTAGGTTAGTTGAATTTCACTGCATAGAAAGACAGCAGTTGACTTGTGCTACTACAACAAATATACTTAAAACTGGGTCATTTATTAGGCACAGAAACAGTTTTAGGATCTAGAAAATTTTAGGGTCTAAATCATTTGCTGGTAGGTTTGGCACTTGTTTCCAAGAGGAATTTTTAATAGACAATTTAAGGTTGCCACCAAATTTAAGGGGAAATGATCTTTTCAGTAAGTGGCGCTGGATTAGTTGGTATCTATATGGAGGAGAAAATGAATTTTTATAGAACACAATAGGCTTATGTGAAAGTGAATAATCCAAAAGAAAATACTTCTGTAGCTTTTGAGTGGGTAGTCCTTACATATGACACAAAAGAACTAATTGTAAGTTGTTAACATTAAACTTGTTTAAGATACTAAGACAATGAAATGACAGCTGGCACAAGGTATCTACAATGAGGTATCCGAAAAATAATTCACATCCAACCAGAGAACTGCAAGCTGAAAAAAAAATCACATTGCTTTAAAGATGTTTATGCAATAGATCAGTCTCATCTTTACACATCTGTTCTTTTATAGTTTAGTGCCTGCTGAGTACAAATAAACTTAGAACAACTTTCAACTCACAAGATCCAAATTGAAACCCTCTACCTTCCCTTACAAATATGCTCAGCTTCAGTTTTTTTTCATTCAGCTAACTCTATCCAGAAACCTGCACCTCTTTTAGTTCAGCTGATGAACACTTCAAACTTTTTAGTATCCCACACCTCTATCTTTTGATGACCTGGCTCATACTTAATCCTTGTACCCTTCTGTTTTTCCAACGTGAATAGCGGTTCATGTCCCCTTTGATTTTCAAACGCCACTCCGCCCCTTCCCCCCCCCCCTTTTTTTTTTTTTTGCAGCTGCGTGGGGTGGGTAGTGAGTGGTTTTGTTTATTTAACAGAAAGATTTCCTAGGATAAATTACCCAGTGGGCAAGCATGCTGAGGATTTTAGCTTGCAAGAGGGGAAAAAGTGCTAGAAAGCTTTTAATTTAACAGTAAAGATATAGAAGCAAATGATTGAACTGTAATTTCTTTTTCTTCGTTGACTCATTCATGTTTCCATACTTAAGTCTTACATTGTGTTTAACGAAGCCACGTCTTCATTTATTTTGTAAATGACTTCTGGAGCGTATTAATAGTTGTAAAATCAAGTTTGATCTTTAGTGTGGACGCAGCGGATACTTTAACTCTCTTGTTTGTTCAGCTGAGCCTCTCACTCCCACTCCCTCCTGTTGCTCATTACCATTTCGCTTCAAAGAACTAACAGGAAACTTCCCAGTCTGATGTTTGGCTCAGGTCGGAGAAGAGTGGGAGGGAGAGCCTAACTGGTTAGTTAGAAAGCAAGGCATCACTAAGACAATTGAGGCCAACTTTCATCCACTCGGTGCCTCCAAAACAGGCTTTTCCTGGTTTGGAAGGCAGAGCAGGAAGGAAGCTTGGGGTGTGGAGAGCTAGGACCTGGCAGCGCCTCCATCCTCCATGCCGGTAAAACGACTTCCGGCGAGCCAGCCCGTCGGAGTTGCCCGCTGACCGCCGTGCGAACTGATGCGCCATCCCCGGCTCTGCAGCCGGAAAAGACCTGGCAGCCACGAATGACGTCACGCTCAGCTAGGCCGCCTCCGGTAGCCATGATGAAAACCAGAGAAAACGGAACATGGCACATCTTAATGGACGCGCGAACGCCCCCGACGGATGCCAATTCATTACAGCGGGGCTTTGAGACAATACCAGCGGTCCTGCAGGGCGTGGAGGACGACCCAGACGCCGACGGCGGGGACCAGACTCATGACCACGCCCCCGGGGCGGGACCTGGAGCGCGTCACCTGTAGGGGCGGAGCCGGAGAGCATTTCCTCCTCTTTCCCAGCGGGCCCCGCGCTCACCTGCCCGCCCTTCGCCTCCTTTTCCGCGGCCGCATTCTGCGCGACTGCTGATTGGCTATCGAGGCCGGAAGCTCTGTTGGTGTTTCTTTCAGAAGTTTCCCCCCCTGGGCGGCGGCAGAGCTGGTTACCAAGGTAGAAAACGCTCGGCTGGAGCTGTAGTGGCTCTTAGGGATGGCGGCTGCTGCAGCGGGACCTGCAATATCCCAGCGGTGCGTGTCTTTCTTCACCTTTGCAGTTTGTCTTACTATTCTTTTCTTGCTTAGCGACCCCTTTTGAAGTCGTTGTTTTCCTGGCAGGTTTTCCCAGAGCTTCTCAGATGCTCTGATCGACGAGGACCCCCAGGCGGCGTTAGAGGTGAGTGAGCTCATTTTTGCTCCTTTGGCATTGGGACTGTTGGGTTCCTACAGGCCCCGCCTCTTCCTATCATTACCCTCGTGGCACCAAAGCTACAATTTTCAGTGTGTCTAGTCCTGATATTAAGATCCTGAGATCCATTTCTTTGTCCCCTAGTGACTCTTTTGGTACAGATCTTTACCCTTCCACCCTGCAGACTTAGGCATCCCACAGCTTATTGGTAGGGACACCTCCCTCGATTTCTTGGACGTATAGTTGCCATCTGTGATTGGTCTGAAATGACTTCTTTTATTAGTGTTTTTGGTCAAGGAAAAGGCGAAAATAGGGCTTCATGTACCATTGTTTAGTTTGACAGCTGTGAGATTGTCCTTCTATGCAGGTGCCATTGAATGTCCTTAGTTGTCTAAGTTTACTAAAGAACATCTTAACCTCTGTGCCTAAAACTTTACAGATAAAAACGCGTTTATATACCTAGGCTGGCCTTAGACTTTGGATCCATGAGTGCTTGGGATGCACCACTAAGCCCTGCCTAAGTTTTTAATAGCGTCTGAGTTGCCTTTAGGCCATTTCAGGTGAGGTCTAGATCAATCTATGTTTGTATGGATGTTGCTTAGGAGCACTGGCTGGACTAGAGAGAGTCCATATTTGATATGTCAAATATGGTGGCACAGGCCCTCTAACCCGGTACTCAGGAGGTAAATGCACGAGGGTCAATAATTCAAGGTAGTCCTCAGCGATTTAGGGGATTGAGGCTAACCTTGGCTTTGTGAAACCCTGCCTGAGCTTCAGAGCTCTAAGAATCACGGCTAGAAAAAAGAAACATTTTTAGATCCTAAGTCTTAGAGAACCACTTTTCAAAAGGCTAGTAGACTAGTTGAGTTACACTGTTGCTTGATTTTTGTATTAGGTCCACCGTGAGAGATCATCAGGTCAGACATAACTATATCCCATAACAAGGGAGTATCAAGCTGGGTGGTGGTGGTGCATGCTTTTAAAACAACCTTTGGGAGGGAGAGGCAAGAAAAGAAAGGTGTCTGTGAGTTCAAGACCAAGCAGGGCTATGCAGAGAAAACCTATCTGGAAAAAAACAAAACCAAACCGAACAACAACAACAACAAAAAAAAATATTAGTGACATTGAGATTAAGACTAGAAGCATTTTTTTTTTCTGCCAAAAGAAATAAAAGCAAAAGGAAAATATGGGGAGAACTGAGAAAGGGGGAAATGAGTAGTTATTGAATGCTGGGTACAGATCTAGGCCCCTCTAAAGCCCTAGGATTATTGGCAGGTGTTGTTCCTTCTAATGTATTCTGTGTAATACTCTCTAACCTCAGTGGCTGTCACAAATTCTGGACTTAAATGTATTAGTTTTTTTCTGTTTGAATGAAAATGAGCATAATAAACCCAACTAGCTGCTCTGATGGTGAAAGGGGGAAACGTTTATTCCAGACTGCCAGGGCAAAGTAGAGAGAAGCAAAAGGAGTGAGTGTGTTTGTGGTGTGTGTGTGGGGGGGGGAGTATCTCCTGTGTTATATGGGCTTGGATACCTGGGAGGAAGGGAGCCTGTGACCTGGGGTAGGGAATCCTGAGTAGAGAGTGAGGCAGCCTGCTAGCATTGACCGTGATACATTAATAGGCACCACAGTTGTATGTTAACATAAGAGCCACATGTCCTTTTTCGCCAGAGAGAAGGAGAATGACTCCTTTTAGCAAGTAGGAACTGCTTACTCTATATAGCCTCTGAGGGAATGTTAGCTTTCATTTAAATGCCTGACTTTGGGGAAAGGAATTTCTTGGAGACCTGACACTTTCTGGTCATGCTTTGTTTTACTGTATTAATGATATAGTGACCAGAATGACAGTTTTAAAATAAAAGTTGGGTCACATCACTTCTCTACTAAAACTTTTAGTGACTTTCTCTTACACTGAAGGTCCAAACTCCTTAAAATGGCCTTCAGAATGAGTCCCTGAGGTGGACATCTTGGAGTGTTTTTTCTCTATATAGACCTACACTGTTGCAAATGCTTTTAGCTCAAGTCTACTTCTTTTTCCCAAAATATATTTGACCTATATCTCATTTTACTTGGGAATGCTTATTTCTTTAGATTTCAGCTGAAATGAACCCTACTCAGAGGAACTAGCTTTTCTGTGTAAATCTAAATTAAGCATGAAAGTAGTCTGTCTGGAAGACAGCAGGAGTTTTGTGTATTATTGCTGTGTTCTCAGTGTAACACTTGGTACTCATGTAACACTTGCTAATGGCATTAGCTACATTTTACTCAGTAGGGAGCTGAAGTAAAGAGAGAAAAGGTTAACTTGGTGGAAACAAACAAACAAAAAAGCTTGGAAACTACAGATATCTGGTTTCAGGGATCAAGGTCATGGCTGGAAGGGAGAGAGAGGACTGGGGATATGTGATATATCAACTAGTAGCTGACTTGGAAGTAGCTTGTTGAGAGCACAGTTGAGATTGATGAAAGTGTAATGGTAATCAGTTCTGATGTTTTTCTCTCCAGCAATGAGTGCTAAGTGATTTTAAATGGATTGATGTTCTTGTTTCTATGCTTAGAACTTAGCTAGGTGACTGGGAAAAGAGGAGGAAACAGATTGGAACCTTAAGTAGCATTTTAAAAGAACTTAAAATCTTAAATATTTGAAAATTTGCTAAGATCTAGTCTTAATTTAAAAAAATTGGGGGGGGGGAGCTTGTTGGAGTTTGAACTCAGGTCCTCTGCATGCTAAGTGCATGGTCTACCAGTAAGCCTCCTCCAACAGCCCCAGTTTCAGGTCTTATTTGTTTATAAAAACAAGGATTTGCATATCCCAGGTTAGCCTCAACTCTTATGTAGCTGAGGATAACCTTGAACTTCTGACTCCCGTGCATCTGGAATTACAGGCTTGTATCACCATACCCAGTTTTATGTTATGTTAGGATCAAAAACAGGGTTTCACTTATGTCAGGCAAGCCCTCTACCAACTGAGTTACATCCCCAAGCCATCCAAAGTCTCCATTGTAATGCCTTAACTCCCCATATTTGTTCTGCTTAGTGGGATACTTGTCACTGTGGTTTTTGTTTCTTTTTCTTTATGGTAATGGGATTGGTGATATTCAAGTGCTCCACCACTGAACCCATGTAACTCAACTCACTGCAAGTGTATTTTTGAACATGTTTTTAATATTTTTGCTTAGGTCTGTACTAATTAATAGCCTTTTGTTGCTGTGATTCAGGTGTTGGCACTGAAGATGTTGTCTCTTCAGGTGCTTTCATTTACTACCAATGCTTCTCTAAACTTTTCAAAAGACAATGGTATACTAAAAGCAGGTCATAGGATAGGGTAGATGTAGTTAAAACCACAAGTCATTATGTTAACTTGATTGGTTTCAGGCTGTATTATAATTTATTTTTTCAAAAGTCACATTTATTCATTTGTGAATTTGTCATTATTTTAAACCTGGCTCTCACTGTTTGTGTGCTTGTTTTGGAAACTATTTTAGTAACAGCCTTACCAAGTTGGTTGCATGTTTTATGAAACTGAACTGTTTCACCAAAACTTGTTTTTCTTACCAGCTGATTAGTTTAAAAGTATTTACAAAAGTGGTTTAAATACTGGAGCTTTTACTTGACTTTTTAAGAAGAGGACTGTATAAACTCTGCTGGTCATGCTTGTAATAGTAGCACTCTGGAGGGCTGAAGGAGAGCCAACAAGTTTGAAGCCAGCCAGGGCCACCTTGTAGCAACTTCTCTTATGGGTGTGTTTGTTTTGTTTTGTTTGTTTTTGTTTTGTTTCTGGAGGCGAGGTTTCTCTGATTAACAAACAACCAGGACCGTCCTGAAAATCAGGCTGGCCTTGAACTCAGAGTTTTGCCTGCTTCTGCCTCTGGAGTGCCAGGATTAAAGGTGCCTGCTGCCATGGGGTGGGGTGGGATGGTGTGTGTGTGTTAATTTTAGTTTAATAAAAGAAAAGCCCGGGTTGTCCCTGAACTCCTTACGTAGTTAAAGATTATTTTGAACTAAAAATCATCATCTCTCCTTTTCTAGTCATGCCTGTTTTTATGTCATGTTGGGGACTGAAGAAGGCTTTTTGTCATAGAGACCCACAACTGTACAAACACAAAGTGAACTTCATGCTTTTTGTTTTTTAGAGACATAAAGTCGGATGGGTAGGGAGATAGAAGGGTCGGGCAAGAGGTGTGGAGGGTAGAAACGTGATCAAAATATAGGAAAAAGATTTTCTTAAGGGACAAAAAGGAGAAAGTGCTTCCACTAGGGAAGCCTTCTGCCTACTGAGCCACATGTGTAGAATAAAAAAAGTATATTAAAAATATTTTTCTTCAACCTGCTGGCTGGTTTATGTCATAATGTTTTAAAAGTACTTTTTTGAATTTGGTCTTGACATCAGTATGTTATGTAATAACTTTTTGGTCACAATTCTTTCCCAGATTTCTCTGTTAGCACTGGCCATCTTGAAATTCTCTATATAGATGAGGCTCAGATCCCTACCTTTGTCTCTGTACTGGTATAGGCATGTGCCACTATACCTGACTAATATACTATTTTCAAAATTGTTTTAAAAATTAAGTAAAAGGTTTATTTAACCTAGGGATTTGAAAATTAGAAACCCATCAGTCCAGATGAGATGGTGAGAATCCTGGAGTAGAGTGAGCTGGGGTGGGGGTGGGAGGTTGCTTTTGTTTTGTTTAAATTCTACTCTGCTTGACCGACATAACAGACCTGGATTTAAAGCCAGTCTCTGGTACAGTTTTGCCACCAAGGAAGTAAAAGAATGAGTTTTCTGTGTCCCTCTAGAAAGAAAACACTCTAGTCCAGCGGTTCTTAGCCTTCTCAGCACTGTGACCCTTTAACACAGTTCCTCATGTGTGGTGACCCCCAACCATAAAATTATTTTTTGTTGCTACTTTATAGCTGTAATTTTGCTACTGCTGGAAAATAGATTTGCATTATGATGGTCTTAGGTGACCCTTGTGAAAAAGCCCTTTGACCCCAAAGGGGTTGAGAACAGCTGTTGTTGTAGGATGAAGCAATAGAGTTGAGGGACTACTTGTCAGTTATTGTGGCTGGATATGAGCTGGGGGAAGAGTGATACAGTGTTAGCCATGTAGAGATGTAGAAGAGCCTTTGGAGGACCTAGGGTGTTGCTTGACATCATTTGAAATGCATTGTGCAGAGACACAGTAAAGAGTTTGATGTTACTGGTTGGATTAGATACTTTTAGTGCTTCTTAGGGTGGTTGGTTATAGGTATATTTTGGTGGGGTTTCTTTGACTGTTTTTTTTTTTTTTTTTTTTTTTTTTAGACAAGGTCTGGGGTAGAACTTGCTGTGTAGCTGAGGAGGACCTTGAACTCCCTTCCAATTCTTTCTCCACCTTACCAGTGCTGGGATAACAGGCATATGCCACCACATTCAGTTTTGTTGGTTCCAAGGCTTGGGTCCTGAGACCATGCAGTCTAAGCAAGCAATCTTCCAATCAAGCTATTACCCATCCTGGCTTCAGGCCAAATTTGATTTTCTGGTTTACATTGGTTTTGGAGATTAGTAGATTAAAAATCAATCAGTGGTGAGTGGCTATTTAAATACATGTTTTGTAAAACTAGTGTGTGAATGCATTGAACAGAGAATCGGTCTTTTTGTCTGCACTTGGCTTTGGCCTTACTGACATGTGATGTTTTCTTGCATTGTTAATGGTCTAACTACTGTGTGACTAATGTGACTACCCAGGGCAGTGAACATTTTCATCTCTAATGCTAACTCTTAATCAGTTATCTGTGGGATTTTATCTGGGCTTTGAGCAGAATGTTGTAATCTGTTTTGGTTTTTTGGAATTGATAGAGAAGGCCAGTTAGTTCTGTCTTGTTTTTGTTTTTAATTTTCTCTATTCCCGTTTGTTTTGTTTTTTAAGTTGGATAGCATTACATTTTCTAGGCATCTCAAATTCTACTTGGTATTTGGGTCTTTTCCAAATGAGGAATTCTGGTCTTTGTATATCAGCTGAGCTTTTTGGAATAAATGAGATGATAATAATTACTACTTACTGAGCCCTTAAAGTGAGAAATGGTGATCCTTCTGCAGTAACAAGCTCTGAGCTTGTTTTCTTCTCCTTTTTCTCAAAATAGCTTGTGTTCACAGGTTATTTGATTTTTAAGTTATGTTTTAATTAGAATTTGATGGTTCTACACATTTTCTGACCTTCCACATGTTTGTATTTGTAGGAGCTGACTAAGGCTTTGGAACAGAATCCAGAGGATGCACAGTATTACTGTCAGAGAGCTTATTGTCACATTCTTCTTGGAAAATACTGTGGTAATGTTTCTTGCAAACTATTTTGTCATTTTGTAGTTAGAATATCGAAATGGAGTCTTTCTGGATATGTCCGTGTGTGACTGTGCTCACACTTATATATGTGTGTGGAAGCCAGAGGATAGATATAGATAACCTTGGATGTCCTCAGGAATGTTGTTCAACTCTTTTAAGACAGGATGTCTCACTGCCCTGGAGCTTACAGTTAGGCTAGATTGCTGGCCAGTGAGCCTTTGAGGGTTATAAGTGACCACACCTGGAGTTCTTCCATGGGGTGCTGGGGATTGAATTTAGGTCTTTGTGGTTGCAAATGAAGGCCTTCCCTGGCTGAGCCATCTCTCCAGCACCATCTTTGAGAATATTTAATGTGGTTTTTCATGGGAGAAACCTGCAGAGTAACATTGATTTAACAGTTATGGATGTCTTTTCTTTAGTGGGCAGAGAATTTATGGAGATGTCATTCATTGTGGCTGTATTCACTGATGAATAGTGCTTAATTTATCAACACTATTTAAATCATATTTCTGTGTTAGCAATTTTTTTCTTTTTTTTTTAAAGATCTATTTATTATGTTTACAGTATACAGAAAAGGGCACCAGATCTGATTATAGATGATTGTGAGCCACCATGTGATTGCTGGGAATTGAACTCAGGAATTTTGGAAGGTCAGTGCTCTTAACCTCTGAGCCATCTCTCCAGCCCATGTGTTAGCAATTTTTAATAAAAATGAATGATTTCTAAGTTGTTTGACTTTACATAAACATTGTTAATGAGAAAAGGAGATGAGCTTTGGGACACAGCTTTCATTTACTGATGACAGATGAACTTTATGGAGAAAAACTAAAGGTGGCTGGAAAGGGGCCTCAGCAATTAAAAGAATGGATACTGTTCTTTACACAGAACCTGTGTTCTGTTCTCAGCAGGTAACTCCAGCTTCAGTGGATCTAATACCCTCTTCTGGCCTCCCTGGGACCTGCACTCTGCACAGACAGACACACACACACAATTTAAGAATACACTTTTTAAACAAAGGATTCCTGAGCTGGAGAGATAGCTCAGAGGTTAAGAGCAGTGGCTGCTCTTCCAAAGGTCCTGAGTTCAGTTCCCAGCAAACACATGGTGGCTCACAACCATCAGAGGAGATCTGGTGCCCTCTTCTGGCCTGAAGGCATACATGCAGGCAGAACTCTGTATACATCATTAATAAATAAAAATAAAAGAAGGACACCAAATATTTAGACTACAAAGAAGGTATGAAAGTAATAGTCACATTCTATTGTAGGTTAGTTTCTTATTTAAGACCATTAGTCTTTCACCAATTGAAGAGATTAAAGATAAAATACTGAGTTGTTTTGCATTATTTATTTTGTGTGTCTGTGTATGCCAGCTTGTTTGTGTCTCATACACGTATGGAGGGCAGAGGACAACTTGGAGTCCATTCTCATCTGCCATGTGAGTTCTGTGCATTGAGGTTAGGTTGTCAAGTGTGGCAACAAGTACTCTCACTGCAGAACCATTGTGCTGGCCCCGTTCACGTTGGTGTGCATTATGTGCTGATCTTTAAATATCTGACTAAACAACCTTACCTTTCTGTATATAGATGGTATTGCTGATGTAAAGAAGTCTCTTGAGCTCAATCCAAATAACCCTACTGCTATCCTGAGGAAGGGGTATGTAATTAATTCCTGGATTTGGACTCTAGCTAGTAGGTGTTGATTTGTTGAGTAAGTTTGTTGTAAGCTGTTTATGTATGTTATATCCATACAAAACTAACTTACTTTAGTATGCCACCTGATGTATGAGATAATGTATGATTTTAAAGTAGTAAAATCTGACTGAAGTAACTGGTGGAGTAAAGTGTGCCTGGGACTGTCAACAAAACTAGACAGCCGCATGGAGTAATGAAAACTTGGTCTGATTTGTTTGTATTGAACACTGCTTATTTTTATTGATAAGTATGACTTAGTTAATTGAGAAACTAGTTCTTGTATAATTGTTTTGAAATGGATATATTTGTACAGTTAAAATCAGGTTTCCTCTGAACTGAGTATTAAAACTGAGTTTTAGTGACCATTACACTAGATATTATGGTATCTTTAAAAAAAAATCTGGCTTATTAGCATGTACTTGGAATTCTCTTTCAGCATATGAAAATTACAATTATTTTTATTTAGAAAGATGGCTATTTTCTATGATTTCATATGTGTATTAATTTGTCTGTAATGTTCTCATACAGGATGTGTGAATACCATGAAAAAGACTATGCTTCTGCTTTAGACACTTTTGCAGAAGGACAAAAATTAGATAGTAAGTATTAGAATTACATTTTCATAAATGAATATCCTTTCTAGATCTTAAATACCATAACTAAATTCTGTTAAAAATCTTACTATCCCAGAAACTCAATACTGTTTTTTTTTTATCTTTTAACATTATTTCATGCTGATTTCAGAATTTAAATTCACTTAAAATTTGATTAAATTGATCTTTTTTATCATTTCAATCACAGATAAACTTTTGCCATTAGTAAATTAGGGTCTGGCGGAGCCAGTTAGTCAGGAAGGCACTTACAGTGCTAGCAGAAGGGCTGGAGTTTGGGTCCCGAGAGCCTTGAAAATGTTGGATTGGGATAGTAGATTGCTTGAATTTCAGCCTAGAAAGGCTGGGGCAGAGAGTTCCTGGCAAGTTAGCTATCCAGACTAGCCAATTACTGAGGTCGGTGATTGAGAGGTCTTGCTCAAATAGGAAAAACAGTCAAGAAAGATTGCTGACATCAGCTCAGAACTCCAAATATGCACATACATACTTTGGCATACTGCACACACATACATGAAAAGAAAAGGGAACGAAGGAAAGGAAGCCAAAAATTACAGGTAAACATTCTTCAGTATGCTCCACTTTGTTTTTTAAAAGACAAAACAAAACAGTTTTTACTCTTTGCTCTTTGGGGACCTGCCACCCAGCTCCCAAATAAATTACAGAGATGTATTATTACTTGTGAATGCCCGGCCTTAGCTTGGTTTATTTCTAGCTAGCTTTTCTTAACTTAGATTATTCCGTCTACCTTTTGCCTCTGGGCTTTTATTTTCATCCTATATACCTTTCTTTACTTTTTACATTGTGGCTTGCTTTGTAGCTAGGTGGCCCCTAATGTCCTCTCTTTTTCTTGCTGTTTCTCTCCTTTTTTCTTCTATTTATTGTCTCCCTGCAAGGCATACCTAATATTTCTCTTGTCTAGCTATTTGCCATTTGGCTTTTTATTAGGCCAGTCAGTTATTTTAGACAGGCAAAGTAACACAGCTTCACAGAGTTAAAATAAATGAAACATAAAAGAACACAGCACATGTTTGTATCATTAAACAATGATTCCATAGCATAAACAAATATAACACATCTTAAAATATTCTACTTTTTTGTCTAAATAAAAATGAAAGGTTTTAATTTTAACTACGTACAACAAAAACAGTTATCAAGTAAGAGTTTATTTGTATTTAGCGTATTTAGAGAAAGTACTCCATTACCCATCCTTTGTTAGTGAATCCAAAGTTTTATACCTAATTTACTTTCTACCATAACTAGGGAAACCTGAAACTATAACTTGAGTGTGTCTTCAGCTCCATCTAAGGCCCCAGAAAAATAGAATCTTATCTGATCAAACAGGAAGTGCATTACAAGCAGCTTTCAAAACTATAGAAATGACAGAGACATTTGTCCGCCTGGACAGTCATCCAGATTTCCTTTGCAATGTTGGAACATTCATCTGTGGCCTACATGCTTAGAATATATGCCAGACTTCTCAGTGAAGCAAGAAATTTGAAGGACTGTCTTGCTTTGTATTGGCAAAGTTTGTCAGTTGCTTTTCTGTGTGTCCTGCAGAAAATCTGGCAGACTCTTTTGTGAAGCATTCCACTTGGTTTTGGCAAAGTTCAGCAGTCACTTTCCTGTGGGTACTGCATGACCAGTTTATACAGCATACTGTCAAGCAGTCAGGGCAAAAGCAGTTTTTTGCCCAAATGGCTAACCTTGCTACAGTGAAAGCAAACTCCTATGGAGTTTTTTTGCCCATCATCCTTTTATAAAGTAAATTGATACGGCCAGGAGCAGATGTGTCTCATTGTCATGGAAAACCTTAGGTTATTAAATTAAATATTTTTATTTTAAATGCCATATTCTGTAGGTCTTTGAAGTGTTTGAACATTGTCTGTCTCACACTGTTTAACCTTGAAGACTTACCTAATGTGACTATAAGCTTTATTAACTACTATTACTAATCTTAATTTTCTAAATTATACCTTACAGTTTTAAATGAACTGCATGAGCACAGTACTCCAAACAAGAATAGAAACATATACAGAATAACAAAAATAACTTTAAATTTCTACCAATATAACAAAATCCATGCCAATACAACATATCTGAGACTAATGTTGTCTTTTTTTCCCCTATATTTCTATATAGTTTCTTAAATGATAACAAACATCCATGACTCACCAAATAACCAAGAGCCTCCCACAACCCAGCTCTTGGGAATATAGGTGTTGTTTTCTCTAGACTGCTTCCTGTTATCTGTGGGAGAAGCATCTTTAGGCATCCCTGAGAAAATCTGAGATAATGGCCAAGGCTTAGGAAGACCAGCTATAACCTTTATTGTTAGATATCACCTGTCAAGTTTCAGGCAGTCTCCCTTGATCAAACCTGTTCCATATTAACCTGGAATGGATCCATAGCCTCTTGTTTCTTTTGGAAACAACAGCAAAACCACTTCTCCAAAGCAATGCATCTTTTAAGTTCCATTTTACAAATACATTTTCTGACCTCCATTTTAAAGTTAAGGCATTCTTAAACTATCTAGACTTAGAAATAGTTATTTTGATGAATCTAAAGTTTTGTATCTCATTTACTTTCTATTATAACTAAGAAAAACTTTATAACTGTTTAGTCTTCAATAAAACAACAAAAATTGTATTTTCAGATTAGTAGTAAGCTTTTGTTTTGATCACTTAATATTTAGCACCTTTTATTAGGTAGGCATACTAACTAGTTATTGTTCTAGATCTTCAGAGGTAAATAATTTATTGATTTCATTCACATTTCTCCTCATAAATAAATAGTTTACTATATATGTTCAGTTTCTTGGATACTATGTAACTTGGAGATGGGACTGTTTGATAAAGTGTTACAGGCAGACCGAACCACCAAGGAAAGGGCAGATAACGGGTAGCTGCATTGCACAGCAGGATGAAGGAATGAGAGCTGACTTGGGAATCCCATCCCAGCCTCCTTTGCCCTATGAGTGAGTTCCTTTAAGATCAGGGGAGGCACAGGAAGTGTAGATAATAAGCATCTGAGAAACTAGTGAGATTGACTGTAGTTAAAACTGGCTTAACATAATAGTTTTCTAAGATGAACAGCTCAGTGGTAAACCCATGGTTACTTAGAATTTTAACACTGTGGTTGCTGTACTGTTTGGGCAGGCAATATCTATTATATTCACTGCTCAATTCCCAGTACCTGTACTCCTTCGGGACATAGCAGATGGCTAGTAATATTTATTGAATTAATATATTACATTGTTCACATGAGGGATTTTACAGTCAGTTTTTGTTTGTTTTGTTACAGGTGCAGATACAAACTTTGCCATCTGGATTAAAAGGTGCCAGGAGACTCAGAATGGTAAGTATGTTGAGTAGGTTTCCAGTCTTTTGTTTTCAGATAAACATTTCAAGTTCTTTTGTTTAAACATTTTATTTTAGTCTTTCTTTCTTTGTTCTGGGGATCAAGTCCACAGCCTTACACTTGCTGGGCAAGTGGTTGCTCTACCACTGAGTTACCCCTCAACCCCAATAACAGACTGTTTCCAATTGAATCTTGTTTTTAGTCCTATTTCAGAAGGAAGATTTGATGGTTTTTGCTTTGCCAAAAGTATTTTGTTATTACCAATAAAAAGTATTCAATGCCTCTAACTCCTGGATGCAAAATGGAAACAATTTGCTTTGTTTGAAATATATAAAGAATTAGCTTTCTTGATTGATGTGTTTGCTGTAGAAATCATGTCTGTCGCTTTGCCTACAAACATACTGCTGTCTGAAGATGTTTCTTTTTATGTTTTTTAGGACCAGAATCTGAAGGGGTAAGTTCACTCACCTTCATGTTTTACTTAGTCATTTTATACTCAATGCATCAAATATATTGAAGCCAGGACTTGGGATGAGCTCTTATAAATACTAAACAATTCCATTTAAATATTAGTTATCTGAAATAATTAATTTTGTTGAAATAAAAACTACAACTTTGTAATTAAGTAAAGTACTGAGTTGTCTTTTATAAGTTTTTTTTGTATTTATTTTTTATTTTACGTGAATTTGTGTTTTGCCTGCATGTATAACTGTCTAAGGTTTTCAGATCTTGGAATTACAGACAGTTGTTAGCTGCCATGTGGATGCTGGGAATCGAACTCAGGTCCTCCGGAAGAACAGTCGGTGCTCTTAACTGAGTCTGAGTCATCTCTCCAGCCCCGTACTGAGTTAGTTGTCTTAATGAAGTTAATACACAATCTAAGTTCAGTGTGATCAGGATGATTATTTCCTATCTTTTTCTTACCAATATATACAACTGAAGGTACATTGGAAATGCTTTTATTTGTCTGGTTCATTTTTAATATTTGTTAATGTTTTGGACTTGAGAATCTTAAATTACAGTGCCAAAGCTGCAGGGCTGACTTGGCAGTTCAAAGCCCTTTTCTTAGGATCCATGTTTAGTTTCTAGTGTTCACATCAAATAGCTCATAACTACTTGTAGTCTTGGGTCAGGGTATTTGATGCCCTCTGGCTTCCTAGTACACTGTATACATATGAGCAGACACTTAGGCAGGCACACATACACAGAAATCAAAATGAGTAAGTCTTTTAAAAATTATGATGTAATTGTAAGGAAGTTAACAAATTATTTGGTGGACTTAATTTTTTTTTTAAATTTATGTGTGTGTGTGTGTTGCCTGTCTGTGCACCATGTGCGTGTGTGGTATGTGTGGGAGTCAGAAGAGAGCATTGGGTTCCTGGAACTGGAGTTGAGGGAGGATTTGAGCTGCTGCTGAGTGCTGGAAATTGAACCTGGGTCCTCTGGAAGGGCAGTCAGTGCTCTTATCTGCTGAGCCATCTGTCCAAGCCCCGTGGTCCACTTCACTTTTCATCAGTTTAGATTTTCATATAATGCAGTTAAATTATGGCATACTGTTTTAGGAGTAGTTGTCACATACATAGTCAAGAAAGAAAATTACAAGAGTTGGGAAATGTGTGTATAATTCATTTTATGGATAATTACCCTTTTGAGATGCCTATTCATCTTTAGGAAAGATTTCCGTCTTAACTTTCCAAAAATTACATTGTGACATTGAGAAAAACACTTATTCAGAGAGTTATTCATGTATAAACTGTATTTAACAGAGCTAATCTGCTTCAGACAGATTTCCTGGGAGCATTTGGCAATGCTTGTATATAGTTAAAGTTTAGAACAGCTTCCAAAATTGAAGCTCTATTCAACTGTCTCTGTACATCCATGCTTGCTCCTTAATTCTAGGTGCTGGATGGTAAATGAGGAACTGATTGGCGAGGTCTTGACAGATTGGCTTTCTAACTCACCTGCTAGTAGATTTTTGTTCAGGGCTGGGTTAGTCTAGCTTCGTTTGTGCCTGGGCCAGGTTCTTGCAAGTACTGTTTCCTGAGAAAGTGACTTAAGTGAGGGAAGGTTTATTTGGGTTCAGTATTACTCATTTGGTTAAGGAGATCAGTCAGAACAACAGTGACCAAAAGAGAAAAGGGAGCAGCCTGGGTACCCAGTACGACTTTCAAAAGCATTTATCCCTAGTGACTTCCTCCAGCCGGGCCTGCTTCCCCCAGTGCTACCATCCACGACATGGAACCTTTGGAATCTGACCATACTTTGTATCTGAACTATTCATCCTGTGAGCAACAAGATTGTGTTTGCAGAACAAAATTCCACTTTTCCAGTAATAAAGGGCACCTTGCTTTAGTGTGTTCTGTCTTCCTGTGGTTTGGTGTTTTTCTTAAATGTATATGCACCACATTTGTACCTGGTACCCTTGGATGCCAGAAGTGGGCATTGGATCCCATTGATCTAGAGTTACAGATGGTTGTGTGCTGTCATGTTGGTGCTGTAAACCCTACCTGGCTCTCCTAGAGAGCAGCCTTTTAACTGTTGGGCCATCATCTCTTCTTCCCTGATTTAGTTTACTTTTGTCCTGGTTTCAGGCTAACTTGTAATTGTTCTAGTCAGTGTTTGTACTTGTTTTCTGTTTGCTAACTAGAATTCCAAGTTGGCTTTCACAGTTTTAGAATGTTTTTTCTTATTTCTTTGGTTGCTTTCTTTTTCATTTATGAACAATTCAGAGCCCACCCATGACTCTGGACTTCATCTTTACCTTTACATAGCCTTATCTAGTGAACATACAATTGATCAGTGTTGTCTGGATTAGGTAATTCTCATTTTGACAGCTGGAAATGATGGCTCATCCTTATAATTACAGTACTTAGGAGGCAGAGGCAGCCAGTCTCTGTGAGTGAGACTTGTATGAAATAAGAGTCAGTTTATTTCCTCCTGGTCAGAGTGTATTGCAGAGATGCTTTAAATAGAGTAAAATGTTCTTCTGAAGCTAATCAGTTAGATGGCCTTTTACTGTTTCTAAAACAGTATTTAATATTGTAATTAAGCCTGATGTTATACTGTCTCTTGAGAGCCTGTTTGGAGGTTCTAGCAGGGGAGCGCAGCTACTCATACACACACCCTTGACCCAAGATCGGTCCTCCTCTATTGGGGAAGGTCGTTCTCTTTGAGCGCGCAGCTTCGGGATAGAAGCACATGGAGCGGTGAGGGAGGAAGGAGACACTTGCCTATCTAGCCAGATCAATCAGATTGCCCTTACATCCGTTCCTTATACTGTTTCTCTCTTGAGACGGGAGTCTCATGTAGCCTGGGCTGGTCTTGAACTTGCCTTGTCACTGAGGATGACCTTGTCTCTCCCTGCCAAGCGCTGGGATTACAGGTGTGCACTGCTACCACACCAGGCTAAAAATGGTCTTCAGAATGCTAACCTAGTCAGTTTTCCCAGTCATAGTTGTTTGTTGTGGTGGGTCTGACTATGCAGGGCTGGCCTGGACCTCTTGCTCCTCCTTCCGAGCAGCCTGCCAGGCGTTAAGATTGTACGCTATATTTTTCCATATTAAAGAACTACAGGGCTAAGTGAATTAATAATAATTGAATTTTTTAATATAGTTGCTGAACTAACATGTAAAAATTTCTCTTTTACCTTGTCAGAATCAGTCTGCCTCTCAGAGAACTCAGTTAAAAATCAAGTAAGTGATTGCTTTTTTATAAGAAGGAGCACCTGGTAATGTGCTTAAAGAGAAGAGAGCTCTGGTTTCACAGGAGGCAGAGTCGTGTTGTGTGATTAAAACTACTAGTTAGTATTAACATTTAAATACTTTCAGATAGCTCTATCTAAACATGCTTAGCTTGGTTCCATATTATGTTGCCTTTCTGTTTATTAAGGATTGCTTCTTCCAGTTAAGTTGATACTGTTAAACACATAAAGGAGCAGTGGGTTACACAGTATTGAAGATTGTCATGGGGAGGTAGGTGTGTGTGTGTGTGTGTGTGTGTGTGTGTGTGTGCGCGCGCGCGTGCGCACATTGTGAGGAGCTGAAGATTGAACCACCGAAGACCTCATGCATGCTAGGCAAGTACTTGAGTTGTTGCTCAATGTAAGAAACGGGACAAATGTAAGACTCTTGTCTTGCCTCTTGTATTTGGATATGTTTTTCTTAAGAATGTTTTATGTGAGTGAGTGCAGAGTTAGTACTGCAATCACAATAGTGAATAGCAAGGCTTTGACTTTGGCTCAGTCAGTAAAGTGCTTGCCCTGTAAACTTGAGCACCTCAGTTTGGATCCCCATCACCCAATAAAAACAAAACAACAAAAAGACTGGCCATGGCAGCATACATCTGTAATCCTAGCACTGCACAGGTGGAAACAAGTGAGTCCCTGGAACTCACTGGGCAGGCCATTCGGTGAACTTCAGATTAAATTAGAAACCCCTGCTTCAAAAAATAAGGTAGAAAACAATTAAGGAAGACACTCTGCTACATGCATACAGGCACACAACACACACAACAAATTATTTGCTAACTATGTAAACAATTTGTATTTTTTATAGGGAAAATATTGTTTTGTCATTACTATTTTTTTTTAACATCCTGAACACAGTTCTCCCAGCTTCTTGCCACTACCCACTACCCCTCTGCCCCTCCTTATCCATTTCCTCTCTATTCAGGAACGGTACACCTCTGATGAATATCAACTGAATGGCATATTAAGTTGCAGTAAGACCAGACACCTCTATTCGCTCCTATTATGGCTGGATGGAGCAGCTCAGCATGAGGAAAGGGGTCCCCAAAGCTGACAGAGTCAGAGACAGCTTCTGCTCTCGTGTTAGGAGTCTTAACAAGAAGACTAAGCTATACAAGTGTCCCATATGTAGAATGCCAAGGTCAGTTCTATGTAGGCTCCTTGGTTGTTGGTTCAGTCTCTGTGAGCCCTGGTTAAAAAACTGGTATTCTTAAGACTAACAGAAACACATGACAGTTTACATTGCTGAGTTGTAAAGGTATACACTGACACACTTCAAGTTCATTTCTTTAATCAAGATGCCTTTATTTTAATCTAAGTAGCTGAGGTGGCAGTTAAGAACAGTTAATAAGTATACTGTGAAGTGAGCACTTTGCCTTGTTCTTAGAATATAATAGTGCAGCATAAACAGCTTTGCCCTCTGGAAGATTGTAGTCTAGTCTAGTTTGGAAGTGAGAACACCTAAATTTTCAGAGCTTTCATTGTGGAGGACATGTAAAAGATGACTCTTTGGGCGCACTGGTCTTCCTTCAAATTAAAGAGAAAGGTGTATGATTTGCCAGCACCATGGGGCTACGTAACTTGTACTCATTTCTTTCCTGGTATTTGCTCCCATCTTGAGTAAACAGGATTTAGAGTATTGACCCAGGTTGACCTGTGTCTGTATTGGTGCTGCTGATTGACTGACTCGGGAGCTGGTTGTTTCATTTTTCTGCTCTCCTATATTAGCTTAAGCACAGCATTATTAGGAAATTGGGGTTTGTGCATGCTGGAAGGTTCCACGGCCTCTGCCTCCTGCCCTCTGTGCCAATGATCGTGATAGGAATTTAGTTTTCCTCAGGTTGTTGAGAGCTGCTTTGTTCTTGTCTTCCTCAAGGTGGAGCTCTTGTTACTTATCAGTCCGTTAATTTGACAAACAACTTTAACAAAATCAGAAATTATATGACTATATTCCTTTAAATAGGTATGACTGGTATCAAACGGAATCTCAAGTAATCATTACACTTATGATCAAGAATATTCAGAAGAATGATGTAAATGTGGAATTTTCAGAAAAAGAGGTAATTAGTCTTTAAAACATTATATAGAGGTTAAATATTATTTGTAAGCTTAGTATATTGCAGAATAGTTTATTAGATATATTTCATTGCTTCTTGAGGTAATATGGAAAATACTAAATAAAATTGGAAGCCTTCATTTGAAGATTTTTGTTTGTTTGTTGTTTTTCTTCATGACAGAGTTTCTCCGAGTAACAGCTCTAGCTGACCTGGAACTCACTTTGTAGACCAGGCTGGCCTTGAACTCAGAGATATTTTTGCCTTTGCCTCTCCTTCCCACTTGCTGTTTTAAAGGGGCACACCACCACTTCTCAGCTCATTTGAAGCTTTTTAAAATTTAAACTAGGGGGCTGGAGAGATGGCTCAGCGGTTAAGAGCACTGTCTGCTCTTCCAGAGGACCCGGGTTCGATTCCCAGCACCCACATGGCAGCTAACAACTGTCTGTAGTTCCAGTTCCAGGCAAACACCAAGGCAAATAAATAAATAAAGTTTAAAAAAAAATTTAAAAAAAAATTTAAAATTTAAACTATGTAGCCGTGACTGGCCTTGAGCCTGCGGTAATCCTCCTACCTCTGACTCTGGAGTGCATGTCACTGTGTATGTCCTTACTGTACATGGTGAACTTATACCCTCACTGGCTATATGTTCATCCTTTGCTAGATTTGCAGGGTCAGCAGAACTGAGTTGATATAATTAAGATCTTTGCTTGGTTAAACTTACTAGTAAATGTTACTTTTAAAAAGGTTTAGTTTACCACCACCACTACTACACACAAAAAAATCTTAGTTGTATGAGATTTATACATGTCTTAAAATTTATTAACTGTATAAAATGAGTATGATTTAATAACTTTTTCCTTCCTCATGGTAGATACTTAAGAGTGGTAGTGTGGTATAATTAGCAATTTACACGTGAGTGAGCATTTTAAAAACTATGCTATATTACTTTGTTCTTGTGTATTGTGTTTTCTTGATTTAAATGTTAAGTACATGTAACTAGTTCTGTAATTACTACTATGCAGATATTCTTTTCTGTCATTTGGTTTTGGATATGAGAATTCATATGAGAGATGCCATGTGAAAAAAACACATACTCTTTTGAAATACCTAAATCTGACATTGCAGAGATGATGAGATGGCTTGGTGGGTAAAAGCCCCTCTTGCCAAATGTGACAACGTGAGTTCAGTGCTGGGGTTCCAGCTGGTGGAAGGAGAAAGCAGACCCCTGAAACTTGTTCTGTGACCTCCACATGATGTGGCAGGTGTGGCAGGGTGCACAAGCAGCAGGAGCGCACACTGTGGCTGCCCTTCCAGAGGTCCCGAGTTCAATCCCATTAACCACATAGTGGCTCATGGCCGTCTGTAATGAGATCTGCTGCCCTCTTATGGCCTGCAGGCAAACATGCAGGCAGAACACTGTATGCACGATAAATAGACATCTTTTAAAAAAATTCTGACTTTCTATATAGAACACATTGCTGAAATGTATTTATAGTAAATACTTAGCCTTTTATATACATTTACAAAATATGATGCCAACTTGTTTTCATTAGATGTCTGCTCTGGTGAAACTCCCTTCTGGAGAGGAGTACAACTTGAAACTGAAGTTGCTTCACCCTATAGTCCCGGAGCAGAGCACATTTAGAGTACTTTCAACAAAGGTAAGCAACTTTTTAAAAATGTAATATTTAAAAGGTATTATCTGCAAAACAATTACTGGTAGATGAAGTCATCCAGGTATAATGGGCTTGTGGCCAGCTCCCATGTGTAAGGGCGGCTCCCATGTGTAAGGGACTACACCAGGCTTCGTGTGTGCTAGGCAAGTACTCTCCCACAAGTCTGTGTTCTAGACCTTGTAGCTCCTTTTAAGACACCATTAAGTTAGAAGGGATAAGTAAATAAGAACAAAGATTTTTTTTTTTTTTACTAAATTTTTAAATTATATTAATTTTGTGTGTGTATGTGAATAGATGAATGCCATGGTGGGTTGGGTAGAGATCATAGGTCAGTTTGTGGGAATTCATTTTTATTCTACCGTGTCGGTCCAGGGGATCAAACTCAGGTTGCTTTTACTGACTGAGTCATCTCATTGGCCCAAAAAACAATTACTTTTGAGTGTTAGGTGTAGTTTGCTGTTGTTTACTATCACATAACAATCCACTTAGCTTATGTGGTTATTGATGTGCCTGTTAATGTAGATTAATATTTTTAAAGAAAGATTTCTACTTAATATAGACATATCCATCTGCCTATTTATTTATTGTGTGTGAACTCCCCTGAACATGTGTGTGCAGGCTAGAAATTGATGTGACATGTCTTTTATTTCTCTTTATCTTATGTTTTGTACTAGTATCTTTGACTGTGCCATAGCTCCCTGTTTTATTTAAACTGGCAGGCCAGTGAGCTTCTGGAATCTGCTTGCTTCGGCCCCACCACCAGCTCTGTAATAAGAACAAATTGCACAGCAGCATTTCCTGTGGGTGACGGGAACCTAAGCTTGTGTCCTCATGCATGCAGAGCAAACACCTTAAATTTTATTTTTGTTTTTAAAATTGTGTGTGTGTTTGTGTATTTGGGTGCAATCACATGAATGCAGGTGCCTAAAGAGACCATAGACATTGGATTGCCTTGGAACTAGAGTTATAGGTGGTGTGGGTGCTGAAAATACTTGCAAGAATGGTTTATACTTTTTGCCATTGAACCGTCTCTCCAATTCTGACCAGCCTCTTATTTAATACTCATGAATTTGTCAGTGTGATCTACTTTGATATATACATACTCAGTTTCATACTTCAGACAGTTGTTAGCTGCCACGTGGGTGCTGGGAATCGAACCCAGGTCCTCTGGAAGAGCAGACGGTGCTCTTAACCGCTGAGCCATCTCTCCAGCCCCGAATCTGCTTTTTAAAAAAAAAAAAATTAGTTAAGCTGAATTTAGGTTGTTTTGTTAAGAGGAAATGATGAATATATTTGAATTATAGTTTGATTATATAGTTTAGATTCTAGTATATTTTAAAAAAAAAAAAGTACACAATGGAATTTTAAATATTCCAAGGAAGAAGGTAATAGTTTAATGTAGTAGAGAAAATAAAAAATTTGGGGGTATGGTGGCTCATCCCTGTAACCCTAGCATCTAGGGTGAGAGGATTGATGTGAGCTTGAGGCAAGCCTGGGCTACACAGTGATTTTCAGGTCAGCCTGGGTTAGAGTAAGACCCTCCCTTAAAAAGAAAAATAGAGTAAAACATGTGACTTGTGTAACCCAAAATAAAGGGAAAGATTTGTCCTTTTAAAAATGTCTAATCTATCAGGAGAAAGCTGATTAATTATGAGGCAGCTACAGACAGGTGCTGTGTGGGATGATTCTGAGTGACAAGGGCTAGCTAGTGTTTCAGTTGCTGGTCCTATCCACATAGATTAAATTGTTTAATAATAGAATTTTGAGCAGCCAGTCAGTCACAAAACTGGGGAATTGTGAGAGAGGCAGCTGAGGAAATGGTGAGTTTGGAGTTGTGTAATTTTTTGTTAATTGTTTCTTAGTTTTGGTTTTTAAGGTCAAGGCTGACCTCAAAGTTGTCATCCTCCTGCCTTGGCATTTAGAAGGCTGAGATACTAGTGCCTTGTTGTGCCCCTCCCCTCATTGAAGGTGGGTCACAGATACTCTACTAAGGTATATTCTATTCTTAGCCCATGAGTCGTACTGCGTGTCTATTTGAAGTAATTTAAGAATTGATTTCTGTGAAGGGATCTATGACTTCTTGTATTTCATATACTTGATGCATAAATGCAGTCTGTTTTTTGGGTAAGCTGAATACTTTTTTAGCATAAGGACGCTCATATTATCTGCTGTGTATGTAGTGCTCAGTGATGCTTGTGTAATGGAAGAATCTGAATGGAGTCTGATATTAACCCTGTGGAGTTGATAGAGTATTTAATAAAATGGTTTAGTCTTCGTTTTACATAAAGAAAACAGGCTCATGGACTTTAAATGCTTTCCCCAAATTTACACTACAGTAAATGATTGTTGACTGGGCAGGTGACTGAGCAGGTGGATCTCTCTTAGTTCCAGGACAGTCAGGGCTATGTAGAGAGACCCTGCTTCAAACAGACAATTGTTTGTATTGGCTGGGATGCATATTTAGTTCTGACCACCCGCTAAGGCTGGTGCTTCCTTCCCTGGGGTTTTGTTGTTCTGAGTGAAAGAACTTAGGGTTCTAAAGCAAGGCTTTTAAACCATTTTGCTTGAGAAAATTTTATGTGACCTTAGGCATATATAGGTATATAAATCAAACAGTTTGCTGGTAATAAATACTAAAGAAATGTATTTAAAAAGCATTCTTTGGTTATACAGAGAACTTTGCTATATATTAAAGATAAAAACAAATTTAAGGTAGGTGTTGTATTTGCATGAAGAATTTAGCTTGGTTGTTACTTGATGTCCAGAGCATCTAAGGTATTTTCTAGTTGTTTGGTTTTGTAACCAGCAGTTCTGAGATTTCTGCTTCACATAAGTAGATAGTGCAAAGCAACAAGTACTTTTAGGGCCATTTCAGAAAGTGTTGGAAATTCTGCCCAACCACACAAGCCAAAATTAATTGATTTATTTGTTTATTTGTTTTTATGGAGCTCAGGTTGTCAACTCAAACAGCAATTTAACAAGAAAATCCCAAGATAGAATAGCTTGATACTAAAGGCTGAAGTATAACAGTAGGAATATATTATTAAAGTCTTTGTTTCCTATAATTAAGCCATTACATTTTTGTTTTTTAGGATCAGAAAATGTGTGTGCAGTAAAATTCCTCTGGTTTATAACACACATTATAGTCTTGAGTCTTAGCTGAGGTATTTCAGGCTGTATTCAGTTGAGTAGCATGTTATGATGCATGTACAGAGCCAAGGCTACAGTGGTGCTGTCCAGTGTAGTGTTGGTCAGGGTTGCCCAAACGCTTATTACACATTTGGTTTTGAATTAACTTTTGGTTGTTGTACTTTACTGTTGCCGAAGCTTGCTCATGTGGCTCCTGCATTTGGTTACACAACTGGATATGTGGTTGAGAGAGCTAGAAGTTGTGTTTTCATCCTGGAGTCAACATAACATGTTTTGCATATCTAATCATTAGACCACTGTGTTTTACAGAAAAGAAATTGAATTTTTTTTTGTAATTATGTATCTTTAGGGAAATAAATGGTGAAATTTTTGATCATTCCCTTTTCAAACAGCAGAGGGAGGCAGTGCTATAGGCAGTAATGCTAGGAAGATGGCTCAGGAGTAAGGAGCTTGCCACGCAAATGTGAGGACCCAGATTTCTAGAACATACATAAAGTCAAGTGGATGTGGTTGCTGCTTGTGATTCTCAGCATACAGAGGTGGAGGATTCCTCATAGCGAGGTGGCTTGTCAGACTAGCTAAAATGCTATGCTCGGGTTAGTTCAGTTAGAGACATCCAGACAGACAAAAGGTGGATGGAGAGGGATGGGGAAGACACTTGATATCATCTGTGTGTGTACGTACATGCGTGCGTTCGTGTAAGCAAGCTGGCATATATAAAACATTAAGCACATAGTGCTAAATAAATGCTACTATTTATTCGTATAATTCAGATTATTTTTCTAGCTATGAAACATTACATGCAGACCATAGGAAATGTGCCAAAGTATACAAAAAAGACTAAGAAGGACACTGTTGACATTTTAGCATGTTTCCCAAGATCTTTCAAACAGAACATGTACCATAATCACTGACATTTTAGCATACATTCTTCTCAATAACCAGCTACTTATCAGTGTGCATTATCTTCACTGGAATGTTGTTATTCTAAAGCAGAATCTTCAGGAGGAATATGAAATAAAGATTTTGGTAAGTCATAACATATAATGAGAGGAAAGAATCAAAGCTTTGTCTTGTGTATGACACGTCCTGACTCAGTCTTGACACTTGGTAAAATTAAAATTAAGCAGTTATAAGAAGTAGGAGAACCAGCTTCCTATAAATTGCCCTCTGACCAGTACATGGTTATGCACACCCCACTACACACAAAATAAGTGAAACTAAAATGTAAAGAAAAGGTGATTATTAAGTGATTCAGTGTAAGAATATAGGTAGATTATTGAGTCTGCTCACAGGGGGCCTAAACTACTCTCTAACACAAAGGGATTTGATGCACCAGCTGACTGCAAAGAGCAGAACAAGAGAATGCTGGCTGGGAAGGCTTGAAGGCAAAGAACTAGTTGCTAAATGCAACTATGATGCAATGGTTTACAAAAGGTTGCCTGGAAACTGCCTCAGCTCTTCAGGCTGAGAAAGATCCTACCACCAGCCTGTGGTGGTTGGTGAGGGGACCTTCCTGCTTCTCAAGAGGGCAGTATCTGAATGCCGTGATTGCTTAGGAGTAGTGCTGCAGGAATTGTCTTTCACTGGAAAGGATTCTTAAATTCTCTTATACAGAGAGACCTCAGAGATGGATGGTAATATTTAATGCTGGGAACAAAAGTCTTGGCACAGTATGCCTTCTTAAGGATGACTTGTAGATACCGTTTTGAGATAAAGTGATATCTTGAAAGCATTTTCTGTGCACTTGAGAATAATATTTGAGTAAACTACCAAAGTTTTAGGATAATTGTGTGTGGTGGGGTGAAGTGCATGCACATGTATGTGTGTGTGAGTGTGAAGGCTAGGTCAGCATCTGGTGTCTTCCTCAACTCACCTTTTTCAGACAGCTCTCACAGATGCTGGCTAGGTTAGTTGGCCAGTAAACCTCTGCATCCTCACCCCGTCTCCTTAGCTCTGGGGTTTCGAGCACATGCTTCCATGCCCAGCTTTGTACACGATGCTGGGGATCTTAGGCTTGGGGGCAAACACTGAGCCTTCTTCTCAGACTCTTCTTCCTCCTTTTTTCCTCCTCTCCTTTTTATTTGTTTGTTTGTTTTTGAGACAGGATTTCTTTGTAACAACTCTGGCTGGCCTTGAATTCATAGAGCTCCATCTGCCTCTGCCTCCTGAATCCCGGGATTAAAGGCATGTGCCAACACTGCTTGGCATCTTCTCAAACATTAAGGAAATTTTTACTTAAATAAAAATATATTGGCTTATTAATGGTTACAATAGAAATATTTCTGAAACTGGGCAAGTAATTCTAGAAGTATCCACTGGAATCCTCAAGACTTAACACTTCATTTTTAAAAGTATGTTTCAAAGGAATTTATAGAAAATTAGTTCTATCCAACTTGCCTTAAATGGTTAATTGCATGCTGTTTTAGTGATGGATTAAGTATAACTTCAAGTTTAGGTCAGTTTCATTTGGGATGTTGCTAAGAGGTTCGGCTTTATAAAGGCCTGTTTGTTCCTACCCCACACATGCTCGGGTTTCAGTAGCTTTCAGTAAATGTGCTAGTATGTGCTGTTTTTCAGGTGAAACTAAGAACTTAGTGCATGAATTTGATGGGAGACATTAGACACCAAACTAGCAGCTGGACTTGTATGCCAGCTTTGGTCACACAGTGCCCACTTGAGCTCAGTAGATGTTTATGTCTCCTCAGGAAGAGTTGTACAACAACTCTTCAGCATTTAGTCAGTCAAGAGTAAAGAGTGAGTTCTAAAGCCCAGCCTTGATTAGAGAAGAGACCAACCAGTACTGTTAACCTCTTTGTCTGGTCCCCAGCACCCCTCCCTGGCTGCTCACAACTGCCTATAACTTTAGATTCTGGGGCATAGGCTCTCTTCTGTCCTACAGGCACCGCAATGCACAGAACTAAGAAATAAAAGTAAAAAATGTAAATGCCTACACCTTAAAGCTGTTAATATTGTATAAAATGATCTGTAAGCTGTGTCTATAATTATTATTTTAAACATAAATGAATTTGTTGTAGCTTTTGCCCTAATCCAAGACATCATTTAAAAACAAAACCCCTTTTTTTAAAAAAAAAAAAAAAAAAAAAAAGGTCTAAAATCTGTACCTTTTCTTGTCCCCAGCATTTCAACAAATAGAACCTCAACTTGAAATGATCTGTCTAATGGGTAACTATGCAATTGTCAGCATTAGTTGGTTTTATACAGCAGACTAAGTTTCTTTGAAGCAAGCGAAACACGTGTGATTGTAGGGTTGAGAATAGGGTGTCTTCCCACTGCATTGCTGACATTTGCTCTAGATGAATCTTTGCAGGGGGCTGTCACTAGGTGTCTGTATCCCTTTCATTTACCAACCTTGGATCACAGATCAGTGTCTGTTGGTATTGTTAAATGTTCCTTGAATGGCAGAATCATTCTTTAAGATCACTTTTGTAGAAGAACAATAGAGCATTTAAAATTCAAGACCCTTCCAACAGTTTTGGAGAGAGCAAGCTCATGCACATGGAGGTCAGAGGAAACCTTAGAAGTCAGTTAGTTCTCTTCTGCATGAGTGAGGAGATGGCCATGGACATGGACCGTCAGGGTCAGTGGAAAGCACTTTTATCCACTGCGCCCTTCATCGGCCCCAATTGCAAGACTTAACTGTAGCTTATGACATGTGTGTTGCTTTTGAAGGGTAAAATTTTAAGAGTAGAAACAAAATAAATGTTTTATAATTCTTGAGATTCAACTTTGTATAATTTCGGCAAACTGTCAAATACACTATTAATTCTTATAAAACTTTGATGACTTAAGAAGATTGCATTTTTACTGTTTTATGTTTTCTTACATTGAATAATGGATTTTATTTGGTGTTTCCTTTAGATTGAAATTAAAATGAAAAAGCCAGAGGCTGTGAGATGGGAAAAGCTAGAGGGGCAAGGAGATGAGCCCACACCAAAACAGTTCACAGCAGGTTTGTATTTTGGCCTTGCTGAGGTGTTAAGTTCAATTTGTAGTTGAAATTGAATAATAAGGAGCATTCTCCCTACTTTATTATTTATGAAGAAAAGATACCTTGAATATAACGTTATTATTGTAATTTCTGAGGCTTGAGCAGAGACAAATGGTGGCAGAGCCCCAGAAGAGCTGATTTGTTACTGTGTCAGCCTGTGACTTGAATTGACGCTGATTTGCGAGCTGCCTGAGTGTGGTCTGGGGTTAGCATTGCTGAGCATCCCCTCCCTCCCTGTCCCGCCTTTATCCTTTCTGTTCTCCAACTCTATCTCTGGTTTCCTAGAATTTCAGGACTTCACAGAACTGTTTCTGTTACTAATATAGAGATGGACACAAACCACTACAGGAATGCCTAGGATAGGAGATGACTGGGGTTGGTTTTATACCCTTTATGTGTTAAAGTCTGTTCTGAGCCTATATAACCAGCAGATTGACATCTTTTACTAGTGGAATAGTTAATCTGGGGAACCCTCTTAGAACCACAACCTAAGATTGTATCTTAGGGAAATTGCCTCATTACTGAATGGGGAGAAGTTTCTTTTTGTTTAATAGTCTGATCTGATGACTGATACAAGCCAACGGTTGTTTCAGCTATTACTCCTTTTAGAGTAAAAAACACATTTACTTATAACAACTTTCAGGAATTCAGTAATCAGCGGATTCCGTGTGCATGCGGGTGTGTGAATTAATTTTATGCAGGTATAGAAGTTACAAGAATAAAAGCTATTCTATCCAGCGATAGAATTTTAACTAATCTGTAGCAAAGATAGCAAAACCAGGAGAGACAGCAACAGATGATTTCTTTGCCACTTCAAAGGCTGTCTCTTGGGATACAACTCCCAGCAATTTGGGGCTGAGGTTTATACAGTGCTCATATAATAGGCAGCCCAGTATTATTTCTTCCATTTTACAGACTCAGATCACATAGTGGATTTGTGGAGGACTAAAATGCAGGACTGCAGAGTGTGAGTGTGGTTCTGGTAACTGTTGCTGCTTCCTGTGGGACACACCAACCGTGGAGATGATCTCTGCTGTCACAGTTGTCTGATAAAGTGGGTGAGCAGGAGATTTGATTACTCTCAGTAGTTCACCTACCATCTCCAGTTGTTCAGCTTGTTCTGAGATGTGCGTGTGTGCATGTGTGCATGTGTGCGTGTGTGTATGTGTGCGTGTGTGCGTGTGCGCGTGCGTGTGCATGTGTGCGTGCGTGCGTGTGTGCGTGTGTGCGTGTGTGCATGTGCACGCTAAACTGAATCCCTTAGAAATTCAAGATGCTTTTCCTTCTGCCCTGTTGTGTTTTGTGAGGAATTAATATGCTTGTCAGACCCTGTGTCCTGCAAGCTGAACACTGTAGATAAGGAGAAGTCACTTAGCCTAGTGGGCCAGCGTTCCCATCTGTGGGTAGAGGTCAAAACTTCATCGCTGTTCTTCCTGGGAGTCAGCGTTAGAATCAGTTAGATCCATCTTCCTAGCTCCTTAACTGTGTCATACTGTTTGTTGTTTCCTTTGCTACCAGTGAAAATGTACAAAGACAGTATTTTCGTAGAGGGAAATGACATTTAGGATGTTTAAAGCAAGGTGTGTGTGTGTGTGTGTGTGTGTGTGTGTGTGTACACACATACACATACACATACACATGTGTACCCTGAGTAAAAAACTACCTGAAATAAAGACAGGTAACAGAATGAGTGTCTGCTTAGTAGTTTCTCAACTGTTTTTCGAAAAGGGATGTAGAGAGACATTACCGGAGCAGAAACATTGAGATTAGTGTTACTGTATTCCAGGATGATGGGGAAACTAGTCATCAGCTTTAAAAACAGTTGTAACCTGTACTGTCCCCCACAGTAGCTGCTGGCTGTTGACAGCTTGGAGTAGGATTTGTCTGCATTGAGATGTAAAATGCATCCTCAGTTTTAAAATTTATATATAAAAAGATCATAATGTGTTTTAGAATGTCACAATTGCACATGTTGAAATATATTTTTTTGTCATGTTAGGTTTATGTGTAGTGGATCAAGATACTTCATTTTCCTTCAGAAAACTAAAGAATTAATTTTTGATAATGCAAATTTTGTCCCTTGCTACCTTCTTCCTTTTTTGACATTCATTAAGATAAAATAAATAAATAAAATTCAGTGTGTGAATGGAAAAGAATTCTTTGTAAATTCTGTGTTGATTTAATAAATTCATTTATTTTCATCTTGGCCATAGTTTCCCTTCCCTCTTCTCCTCACCATGACCACTCCCTCCATTCCCACCCCACAGTCCACTCCTCCTTCATGTCTGTTTAGGCAAGAGTAGGTCTCCCATGAGTATCAACAAAACTTGGCATATCAAATTGCAGTAAGAATAAGCACCTCCCCATGTTTTAAGGCTGGGCGAGGCAAGCCAGTAAGAGGAGCAGGGTCCTAAATGCCAGTAAAAGAGTTAGTCACCCCCTGTTTCCACTGTTAGGGTCCCACAGGAAGACCAAGCTACACACTGTGACATGTAGGCAGAGGCCTAGGTCAGCCCAGGCAGGCTCCCTGGGTGTGGGTTCAGTCTCGGCAGGTGAAGGTGCTTGTGGCCAATCCTAATGACTTGAGTTTAATTCTAAGGACCACCTCCCCAGAGTAAGTAGATAAATTAATTTTTAAAAGCTTTTATTTTTAATGTGTCTGAGGTTTTGTTGCATATTTGTATGTGTACCATGTGTGTGCCTGGTGCATGAGTAGGTCACAAGGGTGTACTGTATCCCCTGGAACTATAGTTAGAACAGTTGTGAGCTTCCGTGTGTGTGCTGGAAATGAAACCCGCTGTTAACTGCTGAGCCACCTCTCCAGCCCTAGTAAATGTCATTTTTAAAATGTATCTTAGTTTTTTTTTAATAACCTAGAACTAAAACTACTAAATCCTGTATGTGGATTACATTTCTGGGTGTCACTATAGTTTAATTAGATGGTAAACACAGATGTTCTTAGACCTACTGGGTCATTTTGTTTGTTTGATTATTTTGTTTGTCCGTTTTCCAATTATTTATGTGCCAAGATCTTAATTTCTTTGGCCTTAAGGCATTGCTTGAGCTGCTGGGTTAGTAGTTTTTATATGCAAGTAGCCTCTATCCAAATAGATACACAAATTCTGTTGTTTTCTATTTTATGTAGATAAGTATATGTGTTCAGATAGTGAATTAAGATATGGATAAGTGGATTATTTTTTTCAGCATTCAGGAGTTACTTAATATTTTCTTTCCTTTTTTTTTCTTTAACATTTTATGTGCCTTGATATCTTGGCCTGAGTCATGTGTGTAAGGGTGTCAGATCCCCTGGAACTGGAGTTAGAGGAACTGTATGTAGAACTGCTATGTGGGTGTTGGAAATTGTGAATCTAGTTCCTCTGGAAGAGCAGCCAGTGTTCTTAGCCAATAAGCCATTTCTCCAGCCCCCTGGAGTTACTTAATATTTTCTATTGAAGTGTACACGCTTCACACACACACACACACAGAGAGAGAGAGAGAGAGAGAGAGAAGAGAAGATGAAACATTAACTATGTGGCAGTTGATTTTATTTTCAGAGTATTTTTACTTTGAAAAATACCTGACTATGTTTAGCTAACTAAGTATACTTCCGATTTTAAAATCTTGAGAGATGAGCTGGAGAGATGATTCAGTGGTTTAGCACACTGGCTGTTCTCTCATAGAAGACTCAGGTTTGGTCCCTAGCACTCACATTAGGCAGTTCACAACTGCTTATAACTCCAGTTCTGCCTCAGGCACTTGCATACACAGAGTGCCCATATGTAACATTCAGGTATACACATAAAAGATTTTTTTTAAAGCTTTTGACATTGAAAAACGAGGCATGGTTTTTGGTAGTATTTGGATTAAAACCCTTGTACATGTAGGCAAGCATTCTGCTATTACCTCTAATGGAACATCCTAAAACGTGTATGTGTGTGTACACACTAGGATTTTTTTTTTTAAACTTTATTTATTTATTATTTATTTATTTATTTGCCTTGATGTTTGCCTGGAACTGGAACTACAGACAGTTGTTAGCTGCCGTGTGGGTGCTGGGAAACGAACCCGGGTCCTCTGGAAGAGCAGACGGTGCTCTTAACCGCTGAACCATCTCTCCAGCCCCTAGGATTTTTATAATAGTTTTTGCTGTCTTTTTAAAAGATGTATGTATTTTATCTGGTGTGTGTAAGTGTTCTGCTCATAACTATGCCCATGTGCCATATGTGTGTGCACATGGTGCCCTCAGAGGTGAGAACTGGGCTTTGAAACTAGAGTTATGAACTGCCTTGTATATACTGGGAGCAGAGCCCAGATTCTGTGCAAGAACAGTATGTTTTTTATTTATCTTTATAATGTTTTTCTTTATTTTATGTATATGAGTGTTGTATATACTGTATGCCAGAAGATGACACCAGATCTCATTATAGATGGTTGTGGGCCACCATGTGGATGCTGGGTATGTGTGTGTGTGCTATGGCATGCATTTGGAGGTCAGAGGACAACAGTGTAGCATCCATTCTTTCCTATCTTTTCCTGGTTCTGGCAGTTCAACTTGTGCGGCTTCACAGTCATCTCTTAGCCATCCTTTAACTTATTGTTCCCTCTTTTCCATCTAATTCTCCTCCTTTTTAAAAATATTTTCTTGAGATAGTTCTGACAGCATGACCATTGTAGTGTCTAAATTACTATCTTCTTAGTTCAGCTTCTTAAGTAGCTTCTCTTTCCATCTAAGAAACTCTGCATACTTAACCCACATGTTAGCATACACAATGGTTTTAGGCTAATTTTGTGTATTATATCAAAAGCATATACTTTATTGAATTATTTTGCTCAGAGGAAGTCGTAGATTTCGCAGTATGCTAACTGATTAAGTTTTTGAAATGTAGATCTAATTGTTGATGTACATAGCAAAAAGACACTAACTACAGACTTGAAATTCAGTGACCTAAACTACTTGCTGAGCTGGTGTATATACTGAGGTCACAACATTTACATATTTCCTGACATACTCAACTGTGCTGATAAATCACTCTGTCTTTTTCACTCTATAGATGCGAAGCACCTGTACCCATCATCATCTCATTACACCAGGAACTGGGATAAACTGGTCGGTGAGATCAAAGAGGAAGAGAAGAATGAGAAGCTGGAAGGGGATGCGGCTCTGAACAAGCTATTCCAGCAGATCTACTCAGACGGCTCTGATGAAGTGAAGCGCGCCATGAACAAATCATTTGTAAGGATATGGACCATTTCCAAATATTTGACTAGTTTTTAATTATGACACTGAATTGTAGACCTTTTTTTTTTTCTTTTTTTTTTTTTTTTAAAGATTTTTATTTATTTACAGTTTTACAGAAAAGGGCACCAGACCTCATCATAGATGGTTGTGAGCCACCATGTGGTTTTGCTGGGAATTGAACTCAGGTCCTCTGGAAGAACAATTAGTTTTCTTAACCTCTGAGCCATCTCTCCAGCCCCAGAATTTTAGACCTTTAAAGCAAGATTAAGTAGTGATTTTGAGGCCAAACTGCATGGCCTGAATATAGCTGGGAGAGTTTTTGGGTAGACTTTGGCCGGACATTTATTTCCTCTTGCTTTAGACTTCTAGTAGTGGTTGGGGAAGTCCAAAACTTAGCAGAGAGACCAGAAGCAGTGGGTCCTTGTAGCTCATTGGCAAGTTAGGAGTTGGAGGCTAAGAAATCCTAAGACTGCAGCCGTTAGTGAGATTTTTTTTTTTTTTTAGTTGAATTTGTCTCAGTAGCTCAGTGAACTTTTACTGTTTGTCTTGTGGAATCATACATTATTTTCTTCTTTAAAAAGAAGGAAAATTTCCAGAACAGTATTGGGCTAGTAGAAAATATCAATTTATTATTCAATGATTTAATTTCTCAATTGATTAAAAAAAAAATCAGCCTTTTGCTATAGTAGCCTAAATTCACCTGAATCAGGCCTTCTGTTCTGAGGTTTATTGACAATTCACTGCTGTAAAACTGTATAAATTATTTGAATAGACTTAGAAGAAATTTGTGTGTCTGTGTGTGCTTGTTCTGCATCTATGCATGTGTGTGTCCCTCATGCCTGTGGAAGTCAGTCAGAAGAGGGTGTTGGAGCTGTTGGGACTAGAATTACAGGCAGTTGTTAACTGTCACGTGGGAACTGAACTCTTCTGTAGTCCAGACTGATCTTAGATTTGCTGTGTGGTTTTGGGTGGCCTTGAACTCCTGACCTTCCTGCCTTTATCTCCCAAGAACCCATGTGCCACCCTACCCATCAGTTATTTTCCTTAAAGATATAGTCATGAATTTTACCAGGAAAATATTGTCTACTCAAACCTTCCCAGGCAAGAACTCACCCTTACTGTCGACTTCCAGAAGTGTGCTAGAGAGAAAAGCCGAATGTCAGGTCAATGATACATTACAGAATCTGCATTCATATTCATACAGAAAAGTTGGTAGTTAAATGAGTGATATACATTCATAATGTAAGCCATCTGTGTAGCAGCATTGACCTTAGATGCGGAGCTTGCTTCTGTCTGTGGGAAGACAGAACAGACTGCCCTTTATGATTGTTCAGTGTAATTGTGTAAGGCAAACATACAAAAGAATGTGGAGATTCTAAATTGCAGAGTATTGTACCGTCTATACAGAGAGAAGTGAAATTATGGTCAGTGAATATGACCAGATTATAAACTAAAGTCACTTCTGTAAGTTGTATGCCTGAGAGTTCTCTTATGAGTAGCTGGTTTTACAGGCTTGTCACATTTAATTTACCTTCCATGTGCCAGGCCGTCATGATGAGGTCTACAGTATAGGTACATTCAGCTATCCTTGTGTGGGTGCTGCATATGTAGGATCAATTAACTTGTGATTGGAAAGTGTTAGGAGGAAAAGTTGTTTTTATTAAGTACCTTTTATACAGATGTTTTTCTCAATATTCCACAAGTAATACTATATGACAGATACCTGATATTACCCAGTATTGGATATCACAGATTCTCTAGAGATGATTTGTAGTGTAGTAGAAAGGTATGCCTAGGGTATATGTAAATTCTGTGCCTTTTTTAAAATTAGAACTTAGAGCATCTGCATATACTGTTGTATGTGGAGGAAGGGTATGTCTGAAGCCTCTATAGAGACCAAGGGATAGTTATGTTGGAAAGTATAGTTCATGTCTTTGAAGGACTCTCTCCTTTAGTTCTAGTCAATAATGAGAAGTAGACTTAAGGAGGCAAACTCTGAAGTGGATGTGATGCTGATCCTAGTACTTGGGATGCTGAAATAGGAAGTGTGAATTTAAGGTTAAGCTGAGCTACATGGACGACTGATTGTATGAGAGTACAACTTGGTAATTAGGAGATTTAAGAAAGTTGGCTGGTTGAGCCTGGTGTGGTGGTGCACACCTTTAATCACAGCATTCAGGAGGCAGAGGTAGGTGGATCTCTGTGCGTTTGAGACCAGCCTGCTCTGCAGAGTTCCAGAACAGCTAAGGCTATGTCACAGGGAGGGAAGGAGGTTGAATGGTTGAATGAGAAGGGCTTGCTGCCAAACCTGATCATCTGACTTTAGTTTCTGGGTCCTATGGTGGAGGGAGAGGTCTGGCTTTCACTAGTTGTCTGTCCTCTGGTCTCTACATATGTGTTGTGGCATGCCTGTGCCCATATACATATGTACATGCACACACACTAACTGAAAGAGTCCAAGACCACCAAGAGATGCTGCCATTCATGTCTGGAAGACAAGTAAAGATCTAAAAAGTGGGGTGGACAATAGCACCACATGCAACGTTTGCAGAAGGCATTAGTTATCTTGATGTTCCAGTTCAAAGGAGTATATAACTTCCTGTTGGTTAGTAATACGGCCAATTAAAAGATTGTAGGTTTGAGAATTCACATTGTATTGAATTCTTCCCTCCCTCCCTCCCTCCCTCAAGTTTTTGAGACAGAGTTTCACATCATATTGTACTGTGATCCTTGTCAGTGAATTATCACAAAAAAATGCATGAAAGTTCTGTTTCTTTTAGAAATGCCTTTAACAGATGAGCTATCTCCCCAGTCCCAAGTTGTTAATAGTACTATTATTGCTTCACACTTGCCCATGTTCTGGGAAATCTGTTGGGTGATTTTCATTGTTAGGTAAACCTAATGATGAGTGTGTTTATACAGATCAGGCGTATGCTATCCTATTGAGCTATACCACAGCCTGACAGGACTTCTCAGTGTCAAGAGTTTGGATAGATAGAAGATGTTTACATACATTTTACATATACGTATGTAAAATGTTATGAACTGTATATGATTGTATGAGCTGTTCTTCTATATGGCTAGCAGCTCAGTGAGTTTGAACTAGAGTTGTGTGTTGTGTTGTAGATATTATTGATGGCTACAATACCACTAGGCAGCCAAAATTCTTTAGCTGTGTTGTGATCTTATGACATCACTATTGTAAGAGCAATTTATTGCTGACCAAAACATTTTTATGAAGTGTTTGACTCTACATTTGTTAGGATTATTTGTGGGTTGTATATCACTGCCTTATAAGTAGACAACCAGTTCACAGGATATTGACTTGTGTACCTCTGTTTTATATGCCTTAATTAAAAAGAGAAAATTCAGAGTATACCAAGATGTGTTTGGCGAAGAGGGAGCATTAAATGGGGATCCTTAAAATTCTGTTTAACTGTGTAGAAAGTTTATTTTGTCTGGCTTTTACTGTCTTCATCAAAAAAAGATTATGTCATTTTGAGGGGAAGGGATTTTATTTTCATTTGAAGGTGAGTTTTCCACACATGCCTTACTAATTAGCAGAGTACATGGTCCTTGTACGGCAGTCTGTGTACACATGGTATGCCTACCTAATTACAAAGCGTTGTCTTTTGTCAGGTGTCTGAGATTGTTAACCTCTCTGGCAAGCCTATGATTAAATAAACATGTTGAGTTTGTTCTTAGTTATTTTTGGTATCTCTGTTTGGGAGAGTATTTTTGGTCATTTTAAGGAAAATACTATATTTTGAAATATAATGCAGGAATAAACCTTTATTCATTTATTTATTTTGCAGATGGAGTCTGGTGGTACAGTCTTGAGTACCAACTGGTCTGATGTAGGAAAAAGAAAAGTTGAAATCAACCCTCCTGATGATATGGAATGGAAACAGTACTAAATAAATCAATTTGCTATCACCATATTGCGTTTGTCACGAGTGCCCATTGTGTGCTTTATCACATTTTTGGATTTTGAACAATATCTTTTTGGAAGATTAAACCTCTTTGCCTCTGTGCTTTAGAAATGATTTTCTGCAAGTATTGTAAAGAGTGATAAGATCACATCTTATCACTTCTGTCCATAAGGATTTCACACATCCTGAAACTGAATGAAATGTCATTTGTTCCTAGATAGACCAGCTCTATCTAGTTAGGGAGTGGAGAAATCTTTAATAGCATCTTGGGTAATTGCCTTATTTTTGATGTAGTGTTCTGTTAATAATTTATTGAAACTGGCAACTTTTTATGGGCATACATTTTCCAACTTCAGTGTTGTATTTACTTTTAAGAGCTGCTTTTGAATGAGTTATAAATACAGTTCTTCCATGAAGGTTGGTATATTTATTTTCCTCCTAAGTTTTTACTGAGAACATTGAGGAATTACTGCAGAGAATTTCCTCATTTGGTTTTTATGAGGTGTATTTGTAATTGCACCAGGACTTTGGTTCTACCTTCCAAACTCCAGATTTAAACATAGATTCTGGATTTAACCACCCTCAAGAGGATCTGAAGCAGAAGCCTAAAAAGACCTAGGGAAGCTCAACCCCACTGCTTCTGCCTTTGCAGAATTGCCTTGGTATTTTGCTACTTTGAGTATAATTAATATGCATATGCCTAAAATCTGTAAATTATTTGAGGATAATAAAAATGTAATGGCATCATTAATTTTAGAGTTTATAATATAGCTGAGAGAGGGCTGGAGAGATGGTTCAGAGGTTAAAAGCACTGACTGACTGTTCTTCCAGAGGTCCTGCGTACAAATCCCAGCAACCACATGGTACCTCACAACCATCTATGATGACATCTGGTACCTTCTTCTGTATACTGTACACATAATAAATAAATCTTAAAAATATATATATAGCTGAGAGAAGGCTAACATTCAGGAAAAAGTTACAAAATGGTTGAATGTTGGCCTACAGAGTTTTGAAACAAACAAAAATGTACACATATACCACAGGCAACTTGGATTTGGCATCATTTTCTTAGTCTTTACAGCCTGGTGTTGGGTCTCCCGTTAGGTGTCACTGACATTTTTGTGGCAAGGCATTTCTAAAGGGAAGGAGAACCACACTGGCAGGCATTTCATTCAGCAGTGGAAGGCGTAGGAGTTGAGCTCCTTTTTAGCCCTTCAATATGATGTATTAAGAGCGTTCATACACTGTGATGAGTAGGTCCCAGGCCCTTTGTTAATGGCTTGTGGAAACACATTAGAACATAGGAGAGGCTGCCTGTTAATTCCTGCTGCTCCTGCCACTACGTTTGGCCTATTTTGTTGGTGTCTCGAATGCTGGCATTGTAATCTGTCCTTTTGCCCACATAAAGCCAGGGCCAAAAGAAAGGGATGAAATTGGCGTCTTTGAGACTGGAGTTCAGTAGTCTCTCCTTTGGGTTGTGTTCTGAATGTTAACTTTTTCTCAGTGTTGTTCCTACATGGAAGGGAGACATGCTGCAGAGGCTATTTAAACAGGCAGGACACTGTACAAGAGTCCAAATCTAGAGAGATGGCTCAGCGGTTAAGAGCACAATCTGCTCTTCCAGAGGACCCGGGTTCGATTCCCAGCACCCACTAACAACTGGCAGCTAACAACTGTCTGTAGTTCCAGTTCCAGGCAAACACCAAGGCAAATAAATAAATAAATAAAGTTTTAAAACAAACAAAAAAAGTCCAAATCTCTCTCAATTCCTACTTCCTTGGTTAACATTTCTAGAGCTAAGATCAAAGGTGGGTGCCTTCACCACCTGATTCTGTTTGGCCTTGAACTTACAGAGATTTAGAGGATTTTCACTTCCCGAGTGCGGGGATTAAAGGTGTGGGTCATCCTTCCCTGATCTTCTTGGCTTGGCTCTATCCTCTGATATTTCAGGCTATTTTTATTAAATATACTACCACATGTATGTGTGTTTGCATGAATGTATGTACAGTGTTGTGAGTGTGCACATGCAATGCCACAGAGGCCAGAAGGTGGTGTGAGATCCTCTGGAAATGGAGATGCACTCACCTCTTTGCAGGTGCTGGAAATAAAACCTAGGGTCTCTGCAAGAGCGATGAGTATTCTTAATGCCTGAGCCACCCATTTTAAACCTGTTATGTCTCAGTTCCTTTATTAAATAATATCTAGAGTCTTAGAAATTATAACTGATATTTTATAAATAAATCATTTTTGCTGTTCAGCCTTAGTAGTTTTTTTATGTTTGCTGTTTTTTGCCTTTATTTTTAAAGCTTTATTATATAGAGAGGCTTATCCATTAACTACATTTGCTTCACATTGTTGAAATTCAGGATTTTGTTGGAGTAAATGGACTTCCTAATGTATGACTAAAAGCATCATAAAATGTACCTAAGTACATTAGGCTTATCTGTCAAAGGAATTGTGAGAAATGGCCAGACTTGCCCAAAACTGCCCATTCCATAGTACCGCTTCTGCTTCCCTATTTCAGATTGCTGAAGCTTGTGGGTTTCCAGAGTTCTAAATAACGGTCTTTCACCTAAGCCTTTATTTTCTGCTCTTAGTGGTCCTATTAAATCCTTTGTCTTTTTAGACTTACCTCTGTTTACTTCTCGAATTTTGTTTAAGTGACCTAAATTAGCTTCAAACATACTGTCCCCTTGGACTCCAGTTCTCTCCCTTCTGAGAGCTGGCATTAGCACGGCTGATTGTGCTTTTCCCCTTTTCTCCCTGGTGCTTAGGGAATAAAGTACTATAGTGCTCTGAATTTTCTGATAAGCCTTGGGTTATTTAGAGAATATTATTTACTCTAAATCCTAAAACACATTAGTCTGAAAGAAAATATGTTTGTAGTGAAGCAGTCTGGGACTGAACAAGAACGATACACAAATGAATGTATGCTGCTAGTATAGACTTGGCCTTCCCACTCTTCCTGTCCCCAATGGGATCTTGGTATGAGTGCAGGCTAGCCCGGTGCAGATAGGATCTTGGTATGAGTATGGGCTAGCCTGGTGCTAACATAGTTGGCTCATCCGTGAACTTGCACTCTTCTGCCTCAGTCTTCTGAATACAGTGATTGCAGAGTCTAAGATTTCAAGGCCAGCCTGGGTTACATGACATCTGACATTACAGCACAGGTCCTGGAGCTGGAGGCTCCTGATGTGTTTGCCACATGCTGAGGTGAAACAGTGAGCAGATCCCGAGAATACGGCCCATAGAATCCATGTTACACGCACATCAGTACCAAAGTGTTTGGAATGACAGTAAATGTTAACACATGACAGATGGAGTAATACTTAGAATTTGTATATCAGGAATTACGGTGTAATTTTACTATGAATACCCTAATGATATAGATGTGAATTAATTTGCATTATGCTGTATTTTCAGCAAACTCTCAATCTAGTATTCATCTTATTTCTGCCCTTTCTTCCTTAGACACCAAATTACAAGTAATGTCACATCATTGTAATCTTTGCTTACTAAAGCAGTTGTTTTGGAATGTAAGCACAGTTACAGCAGAATAAATATGGAGATGAGATTAGATTATGTGGAATGACTGGTTGTGAACAGAGCCTGAAGCATAAGTGTGGTGTAGGGTTTTATATATTTAATGGTTTTGTTAAAACCAGATCAGCAGAACAGGTTTTTATGGGCCATCTGCCAAGACTAAAGGTAGTTTTGAAATCTCTCATTCCCTTAACAATATATTTGCGTTCCTGCCTGTCAAGCCGAGAAGACAAAGGAAAATGGATGGAGACGGATAGAGAATTTTAGAGCTGGAATGGATCTTAAACGTTGGTCCAAACCTTCTGTTTACCAATCCACCCCCACCCTCAAGCTTAGTCTTTTTTCTTTTTCTTTTATTGGTTCTTGAATCTTAACTTGCCTAATTTTCTAGTGACATCACAGTTCTCAAAAAAATCTGGCAGCTGGAATTAAGGCATTTGGGAAGGTGCTTTGCATAATATTTAGGATAGAGTTTATCTGGAAAGCTTGAGGATTTTGTTTCATTTTTTTTTTTTTTAATGTAGATATTGCTTCTATCCTGAAGGTTTGAATCATTAGGACTGGGGGTATGCAGTAATGTGTGGTTTTGAAGCAGATGACCTTGAGAGGTAGAGCTGTAAAGAAGGTAAACATGAGGTTACATTAGTCTCCAGTGCTTCCCATTTGAGGAAAGCAAAAGGGGGGGGTTGTCTTGAAGAGCTTGGTTCCTATCAATTAATAGAAATTAAATGGCAGGGCTGGGGTTAGAAAAACTGCTCATGGAGAGGTAAGTGTACTTACTGCTCTTGAAGAGGACCTAGGTTCAATCCCCAGCATCCACCTGTCGGCTAACAACCACCTATAACTCAGTTCCAGGGGATCACACGCCCTCTTCTGGCCTCCTGAGTATGAACACATACATGCAAGAAAACATTTGCATTAAACAAGACAGTGCTGGGGATATAGGTTATTGGTAGAGCACTTTCCTAGTGTGTTTCGGCCTTGGGTTCAGTTCCCAATGATATTGAACATTTTCTGTTTATGCTTTTGTAAGGTAGCAGAAAGTTGCTCAATGATTATTTTGAGCCTTGGAGATCTTAAGATGAAGTCCTTAGACCAGTGTCTGGCACTGCATGGAAAAGAAACCTGCCATTGTAGTCACCGTGAAACACTGAGAACAGGGACTTGGGTAAGACAGTTTACCACCTCCTGGCGTTTAAACTGAACAGAGACCAGCAAAGGACCATGCCCCTGACCCAAGATGAGGCGCTGTTTTTGTTATTGCCCATATGATATGCATAGGGACAGAGTAACTGTTTTAAAGTGTTAGTGTTGATTAAATAGGCTAATTGGAGTGTGGTAATTATACCTGTGGAGATCCTTTTTGTGGTTTTTACTACTTTTGTAGGTAACTTAGTATCAGGAATGTGGGGTTTGTTTGTTTTGGGTTTGTTTTTGTTTTGAGGTAGTGTCTTTAGGACAGACTGGCTTCAGAGTTGTAGTAATCCTCCTGCCTTGGCCTCTCAGTGTTATAGCCTTGGCCTCTCAGTGTTACAGACATCGCACCATACCTGGGTTTTGGAATATGATTTCAACTGAGAACAAACTAGTTACATTTAGAAACATTTTGCCCTGCTAAGAGAAATTTCATGCTTGACCAGTTGGTTTTTGACTGTCAGTGTAAGTGGGCTAATTAAAGGTACAGGCTTTTGAAAAGAAAATTTTTTGCTAGTAAATAATCCACAGCATGGAATGCAGAAGGATAGGAAGCCCCAGTAATCACATTCAAAAATAGTACTTGCAAATACATTTGCACATATCAAGTCAGTTTAAAAGGTATATGTAGGTATTTCTTCAGACTGCTTTGTTGCTTTTAGGAGTTCTGTAACTATAAAAGAAGGAGGAAGGGAAAGATGTGTGGGGCAGTTTTCTTTGGTTCCAAGTCAGCTGTTAGGAATCATGAGTGAAGGGGATGTTTATGAAGGAGCAACTTCGGTATAGTATGGGGATGTTATTTCCAGTCCCAACACTAACTTTTGACTTTCGAGTGGTAACAGGGACTAACTCCTATATTTTTATGTAAAACAATTAAGATCTGAAAAGGGTTGAATGACATAAATGTCTTGGAAAATAGTGTTAACTATTTGCTAAGCTTAGATTATACATGCACAAATCTATATACATATATTGTGTGTATATATCCTCACAATAAATATCTAAAACTGAATTAAATATATTTGAATATAAACAGTTTAAATAAAACCTGAGGTGATTTCTCCAGTTAGTTAAAACTAACTTGTTTTATAAATTTGATTCTAATATTGGATTTTTTTCAAAATGAAGTACACTTGTATATATATGCAATATATATTGAATATGAGCGTGCGTGCACACACACATTAAAAGAAGTTCAGCTTTTTTCATAACCAAAACATTCTTCTATGCATACAAAGTGTTTTTTTTTTAACTAAAGTTAGTGTCATTGCTCAGATTTGTACCTTCATGTTTGTGAAAATACTACCAAAACTAACAATGCATGTAGTTTTTATCAGTTCCTTCCTCCCCCTCATAAATCGGCTAACTTTAAGAGTGAGGACATTTCTATAGAGTACACACTGTTGAACTAATCAATATATATAGCCAGCTTATACAGAACAAGCCACTCAAAGCGTTTGTGTTTTATAAAATGGAGATTGTATTTCACTGTAATAAAACCTGATATAAAATGAATGGTTGAGTGAATAATTTTAGTGTATCTTTTCAATGTTAGAATTATTTGAGGTGGTAGAAGAGATGTAGGGATTAGGTCCACAAGTTTTTATTCTAGCTGCAATGCATTCTGGCATACTTCAGTGATAGAAGTTAATATGACCACATTGATACATAAGTGAAACCCTTTCTGTATTTCCTTTGTACCCATGATGCCTACCACATCCAAGACTGAATTAGCCCACTGTTGTGTCAGAACCAGCCTACAATGCTATAGGAGAAGTGGTTTACACCACTACTGAGAAATAAATGTCTAAGATATTAAGGCATCATCAGTACAACACACTGATGTTTCAGTCAAATTTCACTATAGCAAAAGTCTGCTTGCTGTGTCTATAGTTTGGGATTCACCTGCTTAGAGGCAGTAGAGGATTTGTAGTCAGTGATGTTTTATAACAGTGGTCCCTAATCTGTAAGAACTAAACCATCCACTTCTATTTTCATCTAAAGGTTCTTCTTTAACCTAGTAGAACTTGAAAAAAAGAATTGTCTTGCAGAGGACAGCTTTCCATTATGACATGTGCTCCTTGCTTAAGATACCCTTTGGCCTCTGGAATGCCCTTGGTTCTCAGGAAAACTACCCAGATGATTGACCTAAAAGAAAACCAACTACCTCCTTACTGATTGGTTCCCACTTCTGTATCTATCAGTTGACTTCACAATTCCTACCCAAGTGCTCCATTTCCAGTTTGTCCATGTAATGTCATGCTTCTTTCTGCCTTTCCCCAACACACTTCCTCCGGAACACCCATTTTTCCACTTCACAAGATGGCTCTTGCTTACATGGAGCCCTTCAAATAGGTGTCCGCATGAAGCCCGCTGCTTCTGTCCTTCTCGGGATGGTATATTGACTGACTAATAATCTCTTTGCTCTTATTTCTTTTTTAATATTTATTTTTATTTTATGTGAATTGGTGTTTTGCCTGCATGTGCTACTGTGTAAAGGTGATCTTGGAATTAGAGACAGTTGTTAGCTGCCATGTGGATGCTGGGAATCGAACTCAGGTCCTCTGGAAGAACAATCAGTGCTTTTAACTGCTGAGCCATCTCTCCAGCCCTGATCTTGTTTCTAAAACTAGTGCAAATTACTGGGCTCTGTGAGTGTGTGAGCATGGGTAGAGCTCTACAGCCCTGGGCCCTGGGTTCTGTGGGTGTGTGAGCATGGGTAGAGCTTTACAGCCCATGTTTTGCTTGTTTAATAGGAAAGCAACTACCTTAAGGATTAAGCTTGAAAAATCGAACTGCAGAAAATATCTTCTGCCTGAGAACATGACTAGGACACCATGTTCTTGCATTCTTCTTTCTTCACGTGCCAATGTGGTTTATCCCACTAAGTGGAAGCATTTGATAGCCAGGCTCTACAAATTCTGTATCTTACAGATTTTAATTGACAACACCAAACATACAATAATGTTTGTTCAGAGTGTGTCAGCATTAAGACCCTTCTGTCATATCACAATGTTCCCTCTCAGGAAACTTGCTTTTTTTTCTCTCCCTCAAACTATGGGATTCAAAACTAAAATGTCACAGTTACAAAATGCTGCCATATCCTCCTGACCAAATATTGCAATTTCTGAAGACAGTTCTTGTTTCCTTTGTTATAAGCAAGCTATTCCTCCCCGGCTGTACCTGCCAGGTAGCTCTACATGGCCTGTACAGGACAGTAACTGGCTAGTAATTGGACTCCACTGGCAGCCTGATCTGTACTACAAAGGTAGAACCATGGTGCTTCTTGTTCCTTATTGGAAACACATGGGCAGAAATGTGAAGGCGAATGCCACAGTTCTTTGTGAATCTGATTTACCTTCTTGAGCATTGTTTATTATTCTAATGCTTTCTTTCTGGAAGATGGTGTAATGCAGTGTTGCTCCTTGTATTAATTGTCATGGGAATTACAGGTAATAAGTAATTCCATGTTAGGTACCACAATGAAGGTTGTAATGTTTGTGTTTAGGTGAATTCTATGTTTCCTCTGGGTTTTTTTGAGTTTTTTTTTTTTTTTTTTTGTGGGGGAGGGGGATGCTCAGCACATTTGCAAAGCTGGAAATAACAGTGATGGTTAAACATTTTTCCCATAGACAATAGAACCATTGGGACGATTTCAATCATGATTTGATTAAAAGAAATTCAAGTAGATGACAGATCTGGGACAAACTAAATAACTTTTCATGTTTATTTCAAAAGTAGCTTTTAAAGACTTGCAACAGGCTTTATCGGCAAAGCAAATAGTGAAGGATAATAAGTGTAGACTTAACTACCCTTTCAGTACATTTGAACACAGTTGAGAGGTTCTGTTGCGTTGTTTAGGATAACATTACTCAGGTTGAATATAAAATACTTTGTGGTCCCTTGGCAAGAACATGCTTTACGCTTCTTTGGTTGTCAACTCTCACGTTAATTCTTGCTTGACAGTACCTGATAAATGAACCGGTTTTACACCATGCCCAAGATGCGAGCAACCCACCAGCTACACGGCATGACAACTCTGCAGGCTGAACGACATCCTTGATAATTATAAGGCCATGGATAGTAGCCTCCCAGAGGTTCGCAGATCTTCTGGCAGTGGGTATAGCTCCGCCTGCATTCTATACAGCAGATCCCTTCATGATCCAGTCTAGGGTCAAATGTCATGCTTTCTCCTTCCTGCTGCTGTGAATTGAAAGACAATTAATGTTATTCCCTCTAATGAGAAGGTTACAGAATGCATAGTACTTTAAAATAAGATCCTGAGTTTACTGCTTTAAGAAATCAGAACAATCAGTTGTAAGATTTCAAACCTATGCCACCACTCAGAATTCCTTCTGACGTCAAGGAACCTTTGCCTACTCAGCCTGTCACCAGTGGGAAGTTGTGTGGTATTTTAATGAAGTTCCTCTGTGCAGGAGCTATGGTTACCACTCAGTGGCATACCTTGTGTTAAATAAGAACACAGAAAGGAAGCATTAGATCGAAAAGAGCATCCTAACTGCTAAGTTTAAGTCATCGAGCACTGGTGTCTTCCTGGAGCGATGAGGGATGGCCCCCAGAGCTCTAGGTGTACATTTAAACTCCACTGATCTAAGTCCAGGCTGGACATCAGTTCTGGTGCTGCTGCTCCCAGAGCACTGCTCAGTCATTTGCTTTCCCTTGTCTGTGTATCAGCAACAGAACAGAGATGCAGTCTTCCTGGAGGAGAAGGAGGAAAGGAGGTCTTCAGTGTTCCCAAACAAAATCACACGGATGAAGTAAAACTCCACTAATGGATAGGCAGATCATGATACTGGAAGAGACCTGCCCTCTGCTCAATTTTCTATCTGGTTCATCTTTTCAAGGATCTGCAAGGCAGGTTTCTGTATGTTTTTAAATATTCAGAGAATATATTGGCAACATGTCCTTGTTTTTATTTACTTGGGGGCATTGGTGGAGTTACACACAGACTCACACTGGCCCAGGTTAGCCTTGAACTCAGTATGCAGCCCAGATTAGCCTTAATCGTGGAGCAGTTCTCTTGAATGCCAACCTGTTAAATGTTGGGACTATAGTTACGAGCACAGTAGTCATCAAAGTCCTTAGTTTTAAACTCTTTATTCTCAGTCCCTGTCCTGGAGATGTCTGGCTCTGTCCTGTGGGTTGGTTTCTTGTTGCTTTTTAAGTCAATGTGAGGAAAGTTAGCATCTTCTTGAAAGTAGGAAAGCCTGTATGGAAGAAGCATCAGTACACCTGCTTATTCTGACAACTGCTAACCTATGTCAAATCGACTTGATTTTCTCCTGTAGGACTGGAGAGAGGACTCGGTTCACATTTAAGGAAGATTGAAGGCATCATGACATTTCAGTTGTAAATAGAAAGTACTTCTAAAAGGGATGGATGGTTATTACACAGCTTCACTGCCATTGTCACACCTAACAGAACGAGCATCTCCTAAACACTGTCTGAGACATCTGTTCAGATACTATCTTCACCACACCTACCTTACTCCCTCAGCCATTCCTCAGACTGCTTTCCCTTAGCTCCTGAATTAGGCTCATTTAGAACAATAAGCAGACAGCCCCTCATTAATTGCAGCACTTCTCCCGGGTAGAGGAGTATAAGTGTTAATGGAAGTGTTTCTTCAAGGGAAGGTCAGCAGGGGCTTATTAGGATGAATAAAATTGGGAGGAATCTCAGGATGTTACTCAGGGGTTTCTCCTTAGAGGAGCATGTGAAGGACAGACATTGAGGAAAATGCTGGAAGTATTTTTGCTTAAAGCTCAGCATATGATAAAGGAGAAAGTTGACATAATTGGAGTTTTTCAAGGGATGTAGATTACTGGAATCTGTAGCCAGGGCAGACACATCACATCCCTTCTGTAAAGTGCCTGATAGCTTCAGACCTTGAACAAATTCATCTAGCCCAGCTACCTGGGGAATAAGCTATATTAAATTTTGTTTGCCTATTCAGATTATATTTCTTGTTATTCTTTGAGCTTAGGGAATAAAGTACTGTGGTGTTCTGAATTTTCCGATAAGCCTTGGGTTATTTAGAGAATACCTTTTGCTCTAAATCCTTCAAAAATACATTAGTCTAAAATGATAAACTAGAAAATATGTTTGTAATATGTGAAGCAGTGTAGGACTGGGTAAGCTGGGGGTGGGGAGATATACAAATGATTTAGAGCCATGGTTCTCAACCTTCCTGATGCTGTGACCCTTTAATACAATTCCTCATGTTATGATGACCCCCCAACCATGCAATTATTTTCATTGCTACTTCATAACTAATTTTGGTGTTATGAAATGTAATGTAAATATCTGAGTTTTCTGATGGTCTTAGGGAACCCCCAAATAGCTTTTGTGACCTACCTTTGAAAACCACTGACTTGGTATATGAAAAGATAAGGAAAATAAATAAGCAGAAGACATAATTACTACACCCAAGAGAGAGGCAAAGTTAAAAGGCTTGATGGGATTTGAGGGTAGAGACACAGGGCTTTTATTTAGCAAGCACCGAGCTTGGACTCCATAGCTCCTGCTATGCCATCCCATTTGTCCAGGAAAGTTGGGTAGGAAATGGGTCCTTCCATTACCTACCAAACATGTCGATGGTGTGTTCCTTGGAAAAGTTTGGTAACCTCCAGTAAAATGTACAACTGCTATCTACTTAGATGCATCAGAACTATGCTTTGGCATTTATACTAAAGACATGCTTCCATTTAGAGTCTATGCGCCAAGATCTGCCTCGCCTAGGTCATCTTATTTAGATGCTGTCCTACAACAGCATCCGTTGTAGTGACCCTAACCCTAACCCTAACCCTAAGTAGGCCCATCAAAGCCAAGTTAAGTTTCAGCACATGCCTAACTCTATGTTAAAATGCTGCTAACTGGATAGAAGCCATTAACAGAACATGATACACTATCAGAGAGACAGAACACTTCCCAAAATACTATGTTCTAATTGGAAACAAAAGAGAATTTTTGTTCTGAAAAGGTGTGTGTTTTCTCTGTGTGTACTCCTAAAAATAAACTGGACACATAGTTGTTAATAAGCTGTTATGAGAAGATGTCTATGGTGGAATGTTTTGGAAACTTGGTTTCACTGTACATTTTAATGTTTTTTTTTATATGTGTACTTATACTTTATTTTAAACAAAACCCAGCTACAAGTAAATATTTCATTTTTGTTCTCTGTGAGGTGTAGTAATGGTAAATGATAAATATTTCTTAGGAGATTTGGGGTTTTAATATGTTAGTACCATTCTCACAGACCTCAGTTTTCAGCACTTTGGCTCAGAGTATTTTGTCACCTGTGTGTGAGTCTATCCCCTGTGTGGGATTTGATCCCCAAAGGCAGAAATAACAGTTGCTTGTCTGGGAACAGGGCCTGCCTGAGAAAGATCAGGAAACTCACAAATGTACCCTGAATGGATGAACAGCAGGGGAGGAGAATACTTTCATTCTGTGTGTTGCCTCCAGGGCGCACTCTTGGGAACATTTTAAATGGTCAGATTCCTGGTAGGATTTATTTTCATAGATTTTCCCACCACCCCACCTCCAAAAAAAGCACGGGAAACAACACTGAATTTGCACCATATATATGGAGATATATGAAGTCTTACTTAGAAATACCCTTCCAGCATCACATTAAGTGCATTTGTCTGGGCATGTCGTGAAAACACTAGTACGCACGTGGTAAGGATTGTCCGGATTGAAAGGTTCCTCGTCCTGAACACTGGGTCTGGTTTCATTATTCAATCTTCTAGGGCCTGGGTTGCCTCGTGGTTGACTGTGTGGTCTTCTTGTGGTAGAGGGAGCAGTATTTCTTATTACTTCTCTTCTGTCTCTTTGGATTTCTGCAAAATGTTCTGTAAGTCAGTTTCTTACCATGAATAAGGCAATTAGATCTGCATTGTAGAGTGACAAGCACAGGTATGAGCCGGGTACTAGCTTCTCATTTGATTCTCACTGGAGCAGACACGGGAAGTTGGTTGCCAAACCTCTGTTCTCAGGCCCCTTTTGCTTTTCCTCACTTCAGTATAAGAACTGAGCAAATAAAACATCACTGATTTTTTTTTCCCTGCCTTCTTTGCAGTGAGGAGTGGTCAGGCAAGCCATTTCTAACTCTGGGATTTAAAGCAGAATAGGATAGCACTGTGTGTGGAAAGCTTTTACTTTGTTAAGAAAAGAGAACAGAAGGTTATTTCTTTGTGTTTTTCCCTAGATGTAGATGTGCTATCTGGAATTAGGAATTGATAACTAAACACAAGAGATAAGGTAGCTTCAGAGAGCAAAGTGGTAAAGCTAAAAGGGGACTGGATGGTGACACCATGGAGTGGACACTGATGGCAGAATTCTTATATTGTATGGTTGTAAGTATACAACAGCTTATATGATCAAGTATGCTAAAACCTGCAGCCCTATATATTCCTAATCAACTGTTTGTATAGATACAAAACTTTACATTTTTATATGAGACATTGTCTTGGTTAATTCCTTTTTTTAAAAAAGTTCCATGAGGTGGAAAAATCAGATGCTTTTATGTATGAGGGTATCAAGGTGCAGGATCACAGACTGAGTGAAATCAAGGACAGGATAGGAATCCTGGCTTCCAACCCAGCACTTCGGTTAGCCATCATCATGGATCCTGCAGTGCAGCTGACAGGTGAGCAACAGATGGAAAGCACCAAGTGATGTTTGATGTAGAGCCTCCCTGAACTTTCTTTGTCTAAAATGGAGATGGTAGCATCTCATTCATGGGATAATGATAGGGCTAAGGAAGACTGTATCTAAGGGGTTTTGGCATCTAATAAACATACAAATGTAGGTAGCATTCTTATAATTAGTTATTTATGAGAACTGAAATGTGCTTTGACCCCAGAGGTGGAGTCCACGGATAGTGTGGTTGGAGAAGCACCAAGGAGGCTGGAATTAGCCCGCACCTGCTCAGCTAAGTGAAGGACCTCAGGCAAATTGGTCTCCAGCCCAGTGTCTTTTCCTGGATCTTGGGAATATGTGTAGTGATGTCAAGAGTTGGTGATAAAGACTTCATGAGGGTGAGTGTTGTTCTAAGACTGGCTGTCCATTTCTGCCCTGTGTCTGCCACTGTCCACCTTTGAGAATCCAGCTGTGTGATACTGTGACCCATTGTCTTCAATAGCTAATGAGCAGCCTGCAAGAACCAGACAAGGAGCTGGGCATCATGGGAGAGGTTTAATTTATTTATTATAAAATACTTATCGGGCTGGAGAGATGGCTCAGCGGTTAAGAACACTGACTGTTCTTCCAGAGGACCTGAGTTCGATTCCCAGCATCCACATGGCAGCTAACAACTGTCTGTTATTCCAAGACCTGACACACTTACACAGTTATACATGCAGGCAAAACACCAATTCACATAAAATAAAAATAAATATTTAAAAAAAAAACAAAAAAAATACTTATCACAAACTAGTGGGAAATTCATTTTAATGCCTATGATAATCCTATGTGTGGGCCAACATTTATTTAGTCCTTTGTTAATCTAAGGCATTTATATAGTCTCCATTTGGGGTGTGCATTTTTTATGGTGCTGGGTATCAAACCAGGCACCTCCTGCCCAGACCTCCAGCAATTCTTATATAGATTTTATGTTGAGCAAGTGTGTAAGATATTATCAGGTAAACATGTTAAATGTTAAAAGGGTCAAGTCTTAGACATAGGGAATAAGCTTGTTTCCAAGGGTGATATCACTCATCTTGGTATTGCTATCTGTCTGCTCTCCATCCCCACTTCCCATCCCCTGAACTGTATTTTACATAGTATCTCCTGTTATTATGTATACAGCTTTTCTATTTTCATGTGTATGTAGGTGTGTGTTGGTCAGAGGTTAATCTTGGGTGTTGTTCCTCAGGAGCCATCAATCTCATTTTTTTTTTTTCATATTGGTTTCTTACTGGGTCCTGGCTCACCAATTTGATTACTGGCTGACCACTTATCTTTACCCACTGAGCTATCCAGCCCTGCACCATACAACTCTTTGAGAGTATAGATGGTTTTCAGTTGTGTTCGCCGATGCATCTCATACCTAGGACAAGTTACATGGCACAGGATAGGCCTTCGGGAATATAATTTTTCACATTACACTTTGTAAATGAGGGAGTGAACTCCAGGTGGTTCTGAGCTTGTCCTGAGACCAAGCAGAGCTTCGAATGGTAGTGGGATGGGAGACTCTAGTCCTTGAATGGAGAAGATAATGTTTCTGAGTAAGAAGATAAAAAGGCCTAGATACAGGAGTAGGGACTGAGAATGGAATGTGGCTATGGGATTGGGATACAAAGACAGAAGCGGCCCGAATGCAGTGGCTGCTCTTAGTGGCCTTGCTTTAGCTCTATAGTCTTGGGACATTGTTTCTGACTAAGCCTGCCTTTGGCTGCAGGGTTCTTCCCAGCCTTCTGTTCAGTATGACATGGCATTACTTGGTGTGTGTTGAGAGTAGCCATTTCCTCCAGACTTTTGAGCAAGATGACACTTGTGAACAATGAGCATCACAGGTAAAATCAGAAATCTATCCTTTCTGGTAGGTGTCTGGTAGGGTATTGTTCTGATTGTGGTAGAGCAGGCACAGCAATGGACAAGGTATTACAGCATGGGCTAGCCTCACTGTGTAGCCAAGGATAGCCTTCAGCTGCCTGCCTAGTGCCAGGATTAACAAACAGCACCACCAGGCCCAGCTCATTTTAGGGAGTTTCAGTTGTCCACTTCAAGGCACATTCGCCAGTGTTGCTATGCAACCATCACCGCCATCTATTTTTTTTTTTTTAATGTAAACTTTTTTTTCCACTCTGAACAGTACCCTGCCTAGTCTAATGGCTTGAGTGTCTTCATTTCTTCCATTTCCTTGTTGCTGCTTTCTGAAAACAGCCTATCTCATGTGTGCAAGGAGAAAGGCCTCCCTCTCCACCTGAGCCACGGCTACAGAGAAGTCCTTGGGGAGACCAGTGTGTTGACCACCTTAGAAATGAAGTGTGAGGCTCTGCGGGGACCAAAGAAGAATGAGGCCTCCAGGACTTTTCTGCCTTTTGTCACCCAGAAATGGCTCAAAGGTGTGCTCTTGCCTAACACCAAGGGAACCGTGTACTTATTTTCTCTGGTTTTGGAAGCTGATGTTCAAGCCTTGAACTTGAGGAATCTCAGCCTATACCCACAGCAGCTTTTGGCTGTCCCATAATTCTAGGTTAGAATACAATAAAGCATTGGCAGCATGACAGCTTCTTAGTCCCCTGATGCTATGCTTTAAGAATAAAGAAATGTAAAATTGGAAGGCGCAAACAACGGAGATTAAGGGGCAGAGTCGAAAGAAGCAGGGGTGCCATAAATAAAAGCTGCAGGTATGCAGAGGTGCTCTGTCTTCCGCGACTCAACCCGTTAACCCGCCCAGCCTTCCCTTCCTCAGGGAGGTTCGCCCCTCCCCTCCCCCATCCCTCATTCCCTTCTCTTTTATCTCTTTTAATCATGCTAATTACCAACAACTGTCCCAAGTTACTTTTTTTTTTTTGTCTCAACCTCAGGCCAGTAGAAGAGGCTTCCAAGAATCACAGCGACATGGAGAATCCCAAGCCCCGTGGTGCAAACTTAAAAACATTACCTTTTGGATACATAGGCTTAAGCCAGAAAATAGGGCGGTTGCCACAGAGTTCAAGGACTTTAGAACTCAAGAAGCTGCTGTCCTTCACAGGCTGGTCCACTGCCACCCAGATAAGAGAGTTCTCTTCATATTTAACTGGCATGATCTTGCCTTCCTGCAAAAATAAAATGCCTCTTAGCAGAGGATGGTGGAGCATGCTGCATGTTGAGTCTGGCTGCTAAGGAACACTTCTGTGTGTACACATATCATGCACACACTTTAAGTACCCCCCTACACACACACACACACACACACACACACACACACACACACACACACCCTTCTTCTAGACAGCCCGAATGTGTGAATAGAAGTGTTTTGAGTCGAAGTGAAAATTACTTGATACCAACTTTGAGATTTGGGTTAATCTGATGTTTTCGATCAAAGATGTTTTTTGAGGAAAAGCAATTGAACAGAGCCTGAAATTCTATAAAGGATAGAGGAACCCTTCATTTGAAGTGAAAATCTTTTGGGGTTTTGTTCTGTAGCTTCCAAACAACAATGGAAAAGCAAGTGATTGGTTCTTTAATGTCTCCAGTTCAAAGTATTATTTAACATAAACCATTTCTTCATTTCCCAGCTATAACAAAACATATTTCAGATGTTCCTCACATCAAGCACACCACTGAGATTTCAAAGCTAAGCCCTGGATTTCCTTCTACGGCAAGATGCTAAGGGTAGTTTGATAACCCAGGAGACACATTTATTTTTGCCAGGTTGTTCCTTTCATGTATTTATTACTTTGCAGTAGCTTGGAGAAATTAAAATGTTTTCCCCCTCACTTTAGGTAAAAGCAGAACTTCATTTGTGTTTTTTCCCTCAGGCGTATGGTTGCATTAAGGAACTCAAAGTCATTGGAGGAAGGTAACACTCAGGTAATCCAGTTATTTACCTTAAATTAAACGGCTCCATCCAGGAAATAAATGCTCTTTGAGCACAGAAGCTTTTTAAAGTTATACAAAACTGTGGAAGAATTTGTGAGAGCAAGTGGCACATAAGTCTGCCCCATCATAGCTGAGGAGCGTGGAGAGGAGGGAGGGTGTGCCTGGGGTGACGCATGTAGGTACATCCAGTGAGCAAGAATGTTGTCAGTCCTGGAGCATGTGGGCTACCCACCCTGCTCCTCCTTTTTCTTTGCAGCACAGCCATGCTTTTAGTTAGAGGCAGTGGTGTGTCCATTGTAAGGAGGAACACTGGCTTCTTCATGTTCTCAGTGGCCAAGGCAGGTGGTGAAATCCAGACTGAAATATGTTGCATGACTGAGTGAAAGGCCTATTTCTCCCTATTAAAGATAAACCAGGGTTGGTTGGCTTGAATCAACTTTTAAATTTTATTTATTTATTTAAAGAGGGAAGGAGAGAGCGAGTATAGGCCAGAAGACAACCTGAGTGTTGTTCCTCAAGCACTTTTTTTCTGAGACAGGCTCTTCCACTGCCTTGGAGCTCATAGACTAGACTGACTAGCTGGCAAGAATTCCCAGGGAGTCTCCTGTCTCTAACCCCCTAGTGCTGGGACTGTGCGCATGTAAGTCCTAGGAACTGACCACAGATTCTCCTGTTTGTTCTCGGTAACTGTAGTTACTGAGCAGACTTTCTGGTTCCTGCTTAAGTTCTGAGGAAGAGGGCATGCGCATCACCACGTTTGGTGGTGAAAGAAGAGAAATGCTAATAATGAAAGTCACAGAGATGCTGCCACTGAGCCAGTGCCTACAGCTGCTGACCACAAATTCCTACCTGCTCAAGGTACTCTAATGGAGTCACCCGAGAGCTATGAACACGTGGATTTACCCAACTGTACTTTCTGAATTGGTTTTTATCCATCACAGCATCCATCGTGCATGCTATCAACAACAAAAACACAAAACAAGCTACTCCAGTCTAATAGACAAGTGCAAAGACTAAAATAAAAACCTATTTTGTCATAGTTGAATAATTTCAAATACTATTATCTGAAATTGAGGGTACCTGAAATATTTGACTAACAGACTTTCAAAAGTATAGTCACAGCTGGGTATGGTGGCACACACCTTTGATCCTAGCACTCTGGAGGCAGAGACAGGCAGATCTCTAAGTTCAAGGCCAACCTGATCTGTAAAGTGAGTTTCAGGACAGCCAGGGCTATGTAATGAGATCCTGTCTAAAAATAAAAGAAAAAAGAAAGAAAAAAAAAGTATAATCTCATGCTGATCTATCATCTATTATAACCTACAATTTAGAACTAAAGTGAAAACAAGAATAACTGTAAGAAAACAAGTGTAACTGTTAACTACATGTCTGAAAAGACTATTACACACAGGACACAAAACTCACCAAACTATTAACATCAGTTGCCTTTAGATTATGTGGTTGTGATATTCATCTCTATACTTTCATGTGAAAAATTTATTAAAGCCAATGAGATGACTCAGTGGGTAAAGGTACTTCCTATAAAGCTTGATAACCTGGGTTCAGGCCCCAGGATCCACATAGTGGAAGGAGAGAACCAGCTTACACACACACACACACACACACACACACACACACACACACACACACACGCACACGCACGCGCGCACACACACACACACACACAGAGAGAGAGAGAGAGAGAGAGAGAGAGAGAGAGAGATACATGAGATACATGCTACAAAGTTATGGTCAGAGCTGGGTGATTTACAGCTGGAGAGTTGGTTCTTGTGGAAGGCAAGAGAGACTTGAGTCCATACCCATACAGGAGAAAACAGGGATCTAGTGGCAGAACTCCACAGTAAGGCAATGTAATGACGCAAAGTCCAAGGACCACAGCAAAGGCCATCCCACCCGCTTTGGCTGCCTTGTGAATTCATGCTGAGCACATGGTCTTTGACTCCTCAAGAGCTCATAGGGGGAATGACTGGAGCAAGGGAGTCTGGCCTCTGTCTTACAGAAGGAGCACTGAGGGACTGGGATTAGGTAAAGAAAGAGGACAGCGGCTGCCTTTCAGAGCCCACAGAACGGGTTGTAGCTTGTGTTTTGTTCTGTTTTGAGACATCACCTGCTGCTGCTCCCACAGGAACAAACAATTAGGTGGTTTCCAGGCACCTTCGGTTTTATCCAGTTTCCCTCTGTGGCCCTGAGGGATCTGACGATCTTTTCACTTCCCTCTCTGGGATACTGAAGGCTCAGGGAAGATCATAATAAAATTAGCAATTATGAGCAGCAGTCTTCTCATTCATCTTCTAGCAGATTCTAAGGCCTTGGGCATGGTGTGCATGCAACAGTCTGAAGATAGCAGAACTCCCCCATTCACGGCAGGTGTCAAAGCTGGGGTTTGGATCTACATTTTGCTGGTTCCCAAGCCTCTCTTCCTTCCATAACCCTTGCAAGAGCTTAGATGGAAGACAGTCACGGCTGTGGCTACTTTGTAAGCCCTAAAAGTGTTACATGGAAAATATTACTATTAAATGTGTTTCTAGGACACTATGTAACTCTTGTAAATTTTTTTTTTTTTTTTTTAAGGAGTGTGTGCTTTTTTTTTTTTTTTAAACTTTATTTATTTATTTATTTATTTGCCTTGGTGTTTGCCTGGAACTGGAACTTCAGACAGTTGTTAGCTGCCATGTGGGTGCTGGGAATCGAACCTGGGTCCTCTGGAAGAGCAGACGGTGCTCTTAACTGCTGAGCCATCTCTCCAGCCCCCATAACTCTTGTAAATTTTTAAACATCAGGTTTAGGGCTAGGGTATAGCTTGTGCAGTGACTGCCTAATATGTGTAAGGCCTTACCTTCAATTGTCAGTACTATGAAGCCAACAAAATGCCAGGCTTAAAGGCAAGCCACTAGCAACAAATGGAACAAAACGTTTTGTTTTTAAAATGTTTAGAGTGTGAGGTCAGCCTGGACTATGTAGTGATTTCACTCCAGTCTAAGCTAAAAGACCAACCTTTGTGAGGCCGTGTGTGTGTGTGTGTGTGTGTGTGTGTGTGTGTGTGTGTGTGTGTGTATTAAATTATGGGGCTTTTGCTTAGTGCTTGCCCTATCTGATAGCAAGGCCTTTAGTTTAAAAACTAAAAACAGCCTATGAGGTTGGAGTAGCTCCCTTAAGCCGACTTGGGCCAAAGGAAAGAGCTGTAGGGAACAGCTCAGCCCAGTGTTGGAGGAAATCCACAGGAAGAGTGTTCTGCCCCAGCTTTCTAGAAGGGGCTAGGTGACCAACTATCCAGAATATTGGAGAACAATTCCACATTTTGTGGGGCTGATGATAAAGGGCTTCTTGAAGTCCCTTTAATTAAGATTTAGCTGTGAACTTTTTTTTAGTCTTTATTTTGATTTATTTATTTATTTATTTTTTGAGCCAGAGTTTCTCTGTTTAGCCCTGGCTGTCCTCGAACTCACTCTGTAGACCAGGCAAGACTCTAACTCACAAAGATCTTACTGCCTCTTGCACCACCAACACCCTGCTATTTTGAACTTCTAATCACTGGTCTGATAGCCATTTAACATTGGATAGGTAAGGGGCATCTGAATCCCAAGCCCCTAATGCAATTAAACATTTCTTATGTTTATTTATTTGTGTGTGGATGTGGTATGTGTATGGTGTGTGTGTGCGTGTGTGTGTGTGTGTGTGTGTGTGTGTGTGTGTACCCAGCACCAGCACACAGATAGAAATTAGAAAATAACTTGAAGGAGCTGGTTTGTTCTATCATATGGATTCTAGGAACCCAACTCAGGTTGTCAGGCTTGGCAGCAAATGCTTTTCCTTGCTGGGCTGTCCCACCTAATGCACTTTAAAACACGGCTTCCCAAACCTTTAAATATGTGGCACCATGTCAGAAGGACCACGTGGAGCCAGCATGACAGATCAATTCTTCTGGGAGAGAGAGAAAAAAGAAACAAACGAAACCACCACCACCACCACCACACACACACACACACACACACACACACACACAGATACACACAGACACACATGCACACACACACCACACACACACAGATACACACAGACACACATGCACACACACACAGACACACATGCACACACACACCACACACACACAGATACACACAGACACACATGCACACACACAGACACACATGCACACACACACACAGACACACATGCACACACACACCACACACATACACACAGAGGCACAGATACATATATGCACACACACACACACACACACACACACGTTAGGTTCTAGTCATGAACCTACACAGGAAAAGGGTGGTATCTTCCGTGCCGTGTGTGTTGGCACCTACCAGTTCAGAAGAGATGCTTTGCTTGGTCCCGATGCCCACCTCGGGGATCCGAGCCTTCACCTGCGCTTTGATGTAGCACTTATCTCCCCCAGCAAAGCGGATCCCGGTGATACCCTATGAGAGAAGAGCTTATTTGTCCATCCACTTATTTATCCAGTCATTGCGTGTCTCAGATACGAGGCATTCCAGGTGGTGGGTATAAGGATAAACAATAGATAAAACCCTGGCTCCCATGGAATTTACCAACATTGTTTTCCAATAAGAAGAAAATATAAATTCAGGTAGAAATAAGGGTTGTAGAGAAAAATAAGGCTGATGCAGAGGCCAGGAAAGTCAGGGAAGGATATTTTAGAGAGCACAGTCAGGAGGGGTGATGAGGGTGGGACCTGAGCCTAGGGGCTCAGGTTAGGAACCCCATCTGTATATCCAGAAGCTCAGATGGACTGCCACCCTAGCCTTGCAGCCTTTTTGGAGCTGTGTCCACTGGTTTTGTGAGAAGATCTGTCTCTGACTTTCCTAGGCCTCATCTTTCATTTGTTACTTGGTCTACAGGTCTCACTTATAAACTTCTTAAGATCAGTATATAATGTGTGCATGCATGTGTGTGTGTGTGTATGCATGTGTGTGTGTGTATTCATCCATCTGTCTGTGATCCTACAAAGCCTCTCATATGATGTTGGTCAAATTAATGAATTTCCTTAATTCTGAGCCTTCCCCAGTTACTGAATCTGAGGTAAACAGAAAAGCTTTATACAGCCCCAGGAGCTAAACCTTACCCAAGCACTTAGGTGTTTTGTTTTGTCCCCTCTGAGATATAAACAGTGTCTCCTCCTGGCTGGGGACCAGCCTTAAGGGACACATGGGCACAAAGCTTCCTCTGAGTTGACAGTGGGGCCCTGCCTTCACCTGAAGAGGATAAGAGAGGGAATTGCATACTCTGTCCCAGGGAGGTTCACTTTGATTCTGCCGATGCTGTTTCATGATGAATAAATTATCTAAATATTCTTCATGGTCAGAAATTTTATGCTTAAAAATGTAGACTCCACCACATGTCTGAACCTTGATAACCTGTTGTGTTATCAGCGTAGGACAAGGCTGAATTGGCCAAGTCAATGTTAAGGCATGGGGAAAGAAAAGCACAGATCCAGAGCTCAGGCTCCTTAAACAGAGAATGAAATTAACCATAAATCATGTCGGGGGAGAATCATAGGAATCTACCTTACCCACATCCAGGACTGGAAACCCACAGAGGCCAGCAGGTAACTGAATAGAGGAGGGATCTTCCTGCATGGCTCATTTGCTTGTTCACACCCTATAACCCCTGTTACTTCATCTCTCCTGACCCAGATCCTTAGCTTGGCAGAGGCATGATCTGAATACAGGGCTCTCCTCTAGCCCTCAGCCCTCAGCCCCCTGGAGAAATGTTCACAACAGTGGACAAAAGCAGACTTGGTAGGTACAGCACTGGGGAAGTGGAGGCAGCAGGTCAAAAGTTCATGGTCACCCTTGGCTATATAGTGAGTATGATGGCCAGGTTGAGATATATGAGATATTTCCAAAATAAACAAGCAAAACCAACCTAAAAACAGAACCCAGCTGCCAGGCCCTCCCAAAATATTCTTCTTGCATTGATAATGTGGCCCCAGTCTCTTGAGTATTCTTGAACTAACCAGATGTCCATGATGGGCAGACAGCTAGAATCGAGGCCCAGCAGTTTAGGGCAAAGGGAACTTGTTCAGAGTAAAATTTTTAAATGACTATAACAGTCTTTCAGGCCAAGTTTCTCCTGTACTTAGGGATCATAAACATTTGTTTGTATCAGAGTCACTAGGATGAAACCCAGAGGGCTGGGTCCCAAGCCCAGGGTGAGGACTTCTGTTTTGGTACATCTTAAATTTGTATTTTCATCAAGCCCTTGGAGGCTGCCCTGCTGGTACCACGAGCTCCTTTCTGAAGTTCTACTGCTGTTACTGCCTGTAAATCTAGGACTTGCAGCTAAAAAAACCAAAAACAAGCAAGGGAGGGACAGAGAGATCACTGCTTTCTTATGTGGTAGGCTTCTAGCTCCAGACATACATGCTCTCTGAATGTGAGATGTGTTGGAAGGACATCATACATGATCCCAGAATGCCTGGAAAGAGCTGATCTACTGCAGATCAAGGACACTGAAAGACCTCGTACCGAGTTAATTCTGCCAACCCACGCATTGCAGAGGTTGCCGGCAGTCCACAGGATGGGACTGGTGGAGATGAATTCACACATAACCATCGTGTCTAGCTGCAAGTTTGTATCAACTGGCCAGATATTTTAAGTGAGTAAACAGATGGAGAAGTACAAGAAATCCAGGCAAACCTCCTGTGTTAGCAAACAAACAGGGCCTTAGAAGCCAATGATAGTGAGGAAATTTGCTAACAAAGGCAACTAGTGAAGATTAAAAAAAAAAAAAATCAACCCTTGTTCATCAAAAAGAGCCACAAGGTATTACTCTGGTTGCTACTTCATCTGTGACCCCTAGAGGGCCTCAGGGAAAGAAGGGAGTCCTGCTGCTCCATCCCCCTCCCCCCTCCTAAGCATTTTAGAAGTCCTTGAAAAAAATCTGATAAAAAGATTGGGGTATCCTGGCCTTTTGGGGCTCCCCAGTGCCCTAAAATCCTGATGAACCAACTGTCCTAGGAAACAAAGCTATTTTTTTGTAGGTAATGTGCCTGGCACAGAATAATATCATTTTCATTTTATATGTAAACATACAGTGACTGAGCATTGCTGACAGTATAGTGAATTTCCTACAAGCAGTTACTGAGAAATGGAAATAAATTAGTTTTTGTTTTATTTTTGAGACAGAATCTCAGGTTTGTCTCAAACTTATAATCCTATTTCAGTTTCTCAAGGGCTGGTGTGGCAGGCATGCACAGCCATGCCCATCAAGAGATTGATACTGATGGCGACTGTCAGAAAATTTCATAGCATTTAATTGCCAAAGCACACTCGTGACCGTGTACATTGCAGGCGTGGCACTGCCCAGTGCCTGCACTTCACTCTACTAATGCCAGCTAATGCACTGGGCTGAGCATGTGCATATGAAAGCCATATTTCACTATAAATTACCTTCATTTTATTGTTCCTTTACATTACAGTTGAGGGCTATATTGATTTTGGAAATCGATAACCTACCTACCTTCTAGGCAGGTTATACTGTCTTTTTTTCCCCCTTTAGCTTTTTAAATCACAAATTTCAAATATCCACATATTAAAATAATTGTTTTCTGAAAACCCGGAATACCCATATGCGCTCACCACTATTATCTATTTTTAGTTTTTACTTGTGGCTTTTATTACTGGTTTCAAATCTGAGGAACTGAGCTTAAGCCAACAGTGAGCTTGTCAGGCTACAGTTCTTCAGAATAGAAATCACAAACTGCAAATCAACTCAGTCTCCCCCAGCCCCAGGAACAAAGTTTGGGGCACTTGCTTTTCTCAGAGATTCTCTCTCTTAAGGTTCTGTGTTGGGCTGTGTTAAAACATTGGGGTCCCAGGTGTCAATTTACAGTTCAGAGCCTTTCATGATCTAAACCCACCTGCATCTCTATCAATCTCTATCCCTTCCTCGAGCTGACCACACTGGGATCAGGACTGTGAATCCTTTTGTAGTAGCCTTTCCAGCCCTCCCTGTTAAAGTTCAAGCCATTTGTCAAAAGGGTTGGGGCAATAGCTCAGTAGTAGAGTGCTTGTCCAGCACAAGAAAGGCCTTTGGTCCAGTTCCCAGCACCACAAATCATTCCTCAGGACGTTATTCAATTATTATGTCATCACCTCTGCTAAACCTGTTCAAAGCCATTCACTGGCAATGAAGCCTTTGTGTGGGGAATGCACTCTGCCCATAGCTCACCATGGCACATTGCTGGACATATGTCTTTCTCTTAGACGGGACCAGAGGGTCCTTGAAGGATAAATGTCAGTCATCTTCCATCCCTTGTGCTTAGCACTGTCCCTGCATATGGTGAACCTTAATCAACACTTCTTGCATTTGACTGATGGCTAAAGTAGAGGCAGAAGTAATAGCAGATGACCACAGAGGCTGATTCATGTCTTTTCAAAAGTCCAGGCTTGTTGAAACCCATAACAGGTACTATCCATCAAAAAAATGTTCCACTCACCAGTTCTGACTTAGAGAAATGTAGAAGCTATCAAAGAGAATTGATCAGTTTATAAAATATTTGTGGCCCTGTTGGTCTATGAGAACAAAACACAATCAATACCATTAGTAGAAAGAACCAAAGGATTATAAAACAGATATATAGGTTTGGGATTAAAATATCTTCAGAGGATATTCTTGATACATGAACCTCTCAAGAGTGAGGGGCCTTTTGTAATTCATCCTCAACTCCCTTTGCATATTTTGACATTGTGGCACATTGTAGGTGTTCAATTTTGTTCTGGATTGAATGATGTGTGCAGAGGAGCCACATTTTATTAGTTTATATTGAGTAGTACAGAGAAAAAATTGTTTGGCCCTGTCCTGGATTTTGCAGTAAAAGCATTTAATAGGTCCAGAGAAATTATACTTGTGCACAGACCAGAACCATTTGCAATGTTATGACCAAACAAAGTGCAGCTGGGTACTCTCAGGGCTGCAGTTCCCATCCCCAGGGCAGAGCCCCCTATGAACACAGCCAGTCCACATCGGCATCAGTGTTCACATCTCCAAGCACTAATGTTAGCATCTGCTGGGAATTCAAAAGGACTTGGGAAGCATGTTTTGGTTCCCACAAGAGAAGTGCTTTCATGTAAATGAAAAGCTTCTTTCATTTTTCTCATCAATCAGAGGAAGATGGTTTGATGAGATGTTTGTAGACCCATAAACTATCAGAAGAGACATTATTTTCAAGAGCCCTCCTTCATTATGAAATTTCACCTACTTCGTCTGCAGATTTAGCAGAATAACCCAAAATACTGATGCTTCTTGCTCATCACAGAACATAAGAGAATAAGATTTTGTCAGCCAACTGGAAATTTAGCCAGAGTGACTGGTCTTTTAGCAGATGCACACTAAAGCATCAATGAATAATCTAATGTCTCAGGTTGCCTGTAAATTAAATTTTGGTCAAAACAAAAAGGAGACTAAAATGTTTCTGTTGTGATAGGCCAGGCTGTGATAGAGAATATGCTCATGCTTATGGTTTGGATTAAATGGGGAATTAGAAAAATATGGGAGAAGAACCTACTTTTGGGGACCTACCTAGTCATTAAAATGTCTTTATTTTCTAGAAGCCCAAAGTTTTGTCCTTGCTGTCCTTGAATACAATCTGAGCATTTTATTTGTCAAGTTATAGAAAATTACATGAAACAGCATAGTTCTCCTAAGTCTGTCTTGAAGATGTTGTGCAATTTCAAGAAGAGACTGTTCTTGTCAATGGCATATTTTTCCATTAAAAAAAATAAAGTTTTAGTTTGATTTCTAAGTCCATATATCTTTTACTTTCTAGAAGCAATTTATTTTTCAAACAATTTTTAAGGACATGGACTGAATTAGGGTGTTTTGTGTTGTTTGTTTCATTAAAAAAGCAAAACAAAACAAAACAAAACAAAACAAAACAAAACAAAACAAAAAACCTTGCTCTTGCTTGGGGATGGGAACCTCATCTTGCCAGGCTGCTTCAAATTCCTGGGCTCACACAACCCTCCTGTGTCAATCTTCCTAACAGCTCCTGTACCCAAAGGTTTTGTTGTTTTGTATATTCTCCCATGTTTCTTTCTTTTGAGAACATGAAGGGCAAAGCAAGGTTCTCAAGGAGCATATGCTGTACTGTGAAGGTCTGGTGGCATCAATGCTGCTGTAAAAACAGTGACCACTGATGCACACAAGAGATGCTGCTTCTCCTCGGACTGGAAAAGCCAGGGCTTGCCAGTGGAACTCTCTAAATGTGTGAAATGTACTTACATTCTGGAAATCATTAACTTCAATCGCCTCTTCAGCTCCACTTCCCATTTTAAAGGTCTCCAGGTTGTTCCCAGCATCTATTTCCATTGACCCATCTTGTAATTTCCCATTGATACTCATGGTGTAGTGGACATTGTAAATCTAGAAGTGGACACAGGAATCAGTGATGCTTTCTCTGGGGCTTATCTTTACACTTGCAATATAGGAGGTGGGTTCATCTTTTTCACAGATGCATAGAAACACCATTAACAGTAAATTTCGTGTGTGTGTGTGTGTGTGTGTGTGTGTGTGTGTGTGTGTGCGCGCGCGCGCGCGCGCGCGTGCCTGTAAGACAGGGATTAATGTCAGGTGTCTTCCTTAATCACTAACCACCTTACTTTTTAAAGACACAGTGTCTCATTGAACCTGAACTTGGAACTGAACAATTCAACTAGTCTGTTTGGCCAGCAAGCCTATCTTGGCCTCCTCCGAGATAGGATTACTGTATGGTTTCTGGAGGATCCACTTCAGTTCCTCAAGTTTGCATGGCAAGAACTTTACCAAATGAGCCATCTCCCCAGCCTGATTTATTTTAAAATGCTTTCTAAGTAAAATCTTTGATAGTATTTGATAATTATTTAAACAGCTTCAAGACTTGAATCTTGGCTACACACCAGAAGCAGTTGAATAGATGCTCTGGGTACCATATCTGGACCATTTAAGCCAAAGCCAGTGCAGTTGGTGTTGAGCAACAGTATTTGGTTGTCTAAGGTCTAATTTTATTTGTACCCGGAGACCCACCCATGGAGAGACGGAGAGGTGTTCATCTGAAAAAGTGGCATCTTTGTTTGAAGACTGATTTTTAAAGTTTATTGGTCAAGATTAGATGTGTAGAGTAGCATATGGCAAGGATTTCAGACAGGACTGAGATATGTCTTATACACAACAGTACTTGGGAGGCAGAAGCAGGCATTTCTCCATGAGTTCAAAACCAGCCTGGTATACTGCAAACTCCAGGATAGCCAGGGCTACATAGTGAGACTATTACTCAAGAGAACAACCTTGGTGTGACCATCTCTCATTCTTGCCCAACTTACCTCCTTCCCTGCAGGAACTCAGATGCTTGCAGTTTCTGATGGGGGAGGGGTGTGTGGTGGGGGATGGGGGTGGGGGTCATGTAGGATTCTGAACTAGGATTCTGAGCTAGCAGAGATGGAAGAGAGCCCAGAAGCCTGCTTTTCCTTCTCCCCCAGAAGCAGCCCAGTTAGGAAAGCTTGTTTTTATTTTTGCTTTGTTTTGTTCTGCTTTTTGTTTCTTGCTGAACCAGGCCTTTCTGCAGGTCAGCTGAGAAAGCAGTGCTCAGAGCAGCCATTGCAATTGCGCACAGGGTTAGCCATGGCCCTCATAGGAACCTGGCCTGTGAGTTCATAGGACATGTGTCCTCCAGTCGGGTGGCAACAAACTTAAGTCTCAGATTGCATTCTCTGGATATAGAATTGGTCCATCTTGCATGCTCGTCCTGGTGGCTGCAGGAAAAGCCTGCACCCTCTTGAAGTGATAGGGGACTGGGTGCGGAAGAAGACAATCTGCAGTTTCCAAAGCTCTGAGCCCTGAGCTGGGCAGGAAGCTGGGTCGCTGGAGTGGCAATTACATTATCTGCTCTAAGCCCAGGGAGCTGTTGGCACCTAAGGCTATTTCTCACCAAGTACAATGAAGTTTATTACTTGCCAAAATTCTGCTCAATATGGTGCCTTTTACAGCCAAGGATATTTGCTAATGAGTTTTTAATAAGGCCTTGGTTCTATAAGATTAATTACATAATGTTTGGGAAAATGTCTAGAAAAATTAATCTAAGAAAAAGGCCCCAAGCAATGATCTCTTCCCTTCACTGAATGGGTAGAGTTGTCAGTTATGTGGCACTGATGGGAATTTCCCATATTTCAATGCCTTGTTCCATTTACAACAACATGGATGAAAAATGGCCTCAATATTTGAGCTCAGTCAGCGATCCCCTCATTATTAGTACCCAGTGCTTGGTAGCCATCCAGCTGAATTTGAGCAGACCTGTCCTGGGGGATTGAGTCACGTGGATGCGGAGGGGTGAATATCACAGCTTGTTGTCCTTTGTAAACCGAGAGAGTAGAGGCGTGGAGGCCCTCTTGAGGGCGGGGAAGCCCATTAGCTTGATGGCTGTGTCTGTTTGATAGACTTTCTGACTACCCTGTGTTTGGGTGATTTAGAGTTATATTAAGAGAAAGTAGACCCATGTATGTGCATGTGCATAGCCTAGACAGTGGCAAATGTACTCTACTCCAAATTTTGTGATTTGTTTTCCAGACTTAAATAATATGGAACAGCATTAGATACTTTTTTTAAAAAAAAAGAAAAAATAAAGCTGCCATGATTTTCTTTATTCTCCTGTCTGTGTAAGAAATAGCAACAACTTTGATTGTTGGCAATAAAATGTGATTCATTATTCCTCTGTATTCTTAGAATTTAATGCTGATCTCTTGAATTAGGCAACCAAATATCTTGTGGTAAAATGAAAGGCATGGGAAAGGGAGTGGGCTTCTTCAGCGGATGGCTCATTCTCTCTAAGGAGCTTGGCAGCCATGATTGTCTCGAATACTTAAATGCCAAATGGTAATGTTTTTATGAATTTCATGGACAAAGTATTTACCAAAAACCTTTTAAAAATCAAAGCTATTTTTATCTCCAAATGACTACACTGAGATTTTGTTATCTAAAAGATAGTAATTATATTCTAACATCATCAAATTTCCCAAAAGGGTGACAATCCCAACCCTGCTACCGATGGAGATGTAGATATTGAAATCATTTTCATGTTTAGATTCTCTGCTTTCATATGTGAGCATCTGGCCCAGTGTCTATATTTAAAATACAAATACATTAAGGCACTTTTCAAATCCACACAAAATACAGCGCAATTCTGATCTTACAAATTGATGCTTGTAAATTTGATGTAGTCTCTAAAACAGACTCAGTGCTAAATGGCATGCTTATCTACATTAGGCATTTGAGTTAAAAATACAAATTATGCTCTGACTGCAGTAGATGTGATGTGTAAAATGGTTGAATTGCTTTCAGCACCATTTTCTCTAAGTACTGGGATTCGTTCATGCTTTGAATTTCATGGTGGGAGACGAGAGAGAGCATCAGTCACTGATCCTGGGAGGACAGTGATTAAGAAAGAGCCCTTTGTGTGCACGCTGGAGATGGAATTCTTTTCCATTAGTTGAAAGAAGCTTATACCCGGTGTGGCGATGGTCACCAAGATAAAATGCCCCCTTTTACATAGGTGGACACAGACAGGTATTTAGCAAACACACTGGAGCTCTGCCCAGTCCAGACAGAAGCAGTTTTTATACTCTTTGAGAGAGTCCATCCAGCCTTAAAATAAACGAGTAGATAAAGGTAGGGTAGTAGTTATCGAGACATTTGCCATTAAATCACAGGTGACCAGGCTGATTCTTAAAAGACATTTGTCACTTCTAAGGAAGTCAGACTTTCTATTTTAATAAAGAAAAAGGAGTATAAATAAATAGGTCACAAACACGGAAGCCTTAAGGAAAAAGATTTACCCTCAGCTGTATGTCGTAATATTCTTTCTTCCTCTTTGTCCTTTTTGAAATTTATAACTTTTCTCAGTTGGGACAGACCTTAAGGATCATTTACTTTCATTCTTTTTTGGGGGGATGAGAAGTTCAGAGACCACATGCCCTACCCACTGTCTCACAGTTGCCTGATGGCTGCATTAGGCCTGGGTGGCAGGGAATGCCCCCGCTCCCCGCAGTGTCCAGGGCATTCTCAAACATTCCCGTTTTTGTCCTAGAAACCCTGAGCTTGCCTACACTGTGTCCAGTACCCATGTCGGGTTGGATACACGAAAGGGGAGGGGGTGGTGTCCCAAGAGGACCAAGGGGGAGGAGCAAGCTGTGTCCATTGGCAGACTAGCGCTCTGGCTCCACCTAGGGGGACCGGCCACCCCACGCACCTGGCGGCCCTTGCACCCCAACTGGGATCGGCAGCCCTTAGAGCCAATCTTGGGACTTACGTGATTGTCATTCCCTTTCCAGAAGTAGAAGGCCCCGATGGCCCCGAAGAGCAGCAGCACCGCACCAGAAATGAGGACCACAGCTCCGACCTTGAGCAGACGCGTAGGGCTGGAGGGTTTCATAGTTTTCATAGTCACGGTGGCATATGCCTGCAGAACAGGAGAGGGACAGCTCATATACACTCTTGGTCCCTGCGCTGTGTCCCTGGAGAACCTCGAGGATTGGAATGGGAAGCCTTGGCTCCGGCACACAGATGGCACCTCCCGAGGGTCCCTTGTCCTTAGGCTTGGAATCGTGACAGCAAACTTCCTCGGGCAGGACCCCTAGCCCTGCAGACCTTCATCCTTTGCTGTCACTGAGGTTCCCTCCACACCTGTGGTGGATCCTGTGCACTCTGTCACTCCATCCCCACACACTGAGCACCCTCATTTGATTTCCTCACCACTACACTTTCAATGGCACAAATCTTTCATCCCAGAAGTAGATCTGGCACCCACACGCAGCCTGGGTCCCTGCGTGTGGTCTCACTCCACACCAGGACTGGGGACCCAGAGGTACTCACCGGAGGACTGCAAAACTCAATGTCATCAGGTCCTACCATGGTGATAGGAACTTTGTCTGAGTTCTCTGCCATAGCTGAAGATGGCGAAGAACACTCAGAGGCTCTGTCCCTCTGTCCCAACCGGAATGCCCCGATATAACAAGCAGCAGCAGCAGCAGCAGCGTCCTGCTCTGGCCAGCTCTGGTGTCCCCACCCCTTCCAGCACCTCCTCCCTCCCTTCTCCCTCCACCCTGGAGCAGCCTACTCAGCTTGTCCTGCATTCTTAGAAGCGTTCTCTCCTACCTCTTCTCATGCCCAAAGCCCCGGAGTAATGCCCAGATAGGTCTGAGTGTGTAAGGGTGGGTGTGTTCTTTAGAGCAGGTATGTGGAGTCTTGGAAACTGGAGAGTACTAGGCTGGCATCGACCTAAGGATTTCTTAGAGCATCCAGAGGGCTTTGCTGTGACTCTAGCTGGATGTCACATTCCTGAGGATGCTGATGGAAGATGATTGAGAAGAAAGCAGGATGGTTCCGGAAGACAGGGGGCTTGACTTAAGTGTCGATGTTAGGACACTTTTCCACTGGGATGGGGGCAGCACCATTGCTGGACTTTCCTAAAACTAAAGCATGGAGCATGTGTGTAACACCCTTGTCTGCACACCCCTACATGTGTGTAACACCCTTGTCTGCACACCCCTACATGTGTGTAACACCCTTGTCTGCACACCCCTACATGTGTGTAACACCCTTGTCTGCACACCCCTAGCTGTGTGTAACACCCTTGCCTGCACACCCCTAGCTGTGTGTAACACCCTTGTCTGCACACCCATTAATGGTACAGAAAGTGCCCAGTGTGATCTAGCTGGGCTTCTCCTGGCCTCTGCTGAGCGTGGGTGAGCACATGACTTCTCCCAAGGACACTGTCCCAGGAATTTCAGGGAAACAGAGGAGTGGGAGGTGAGTCTGGGACAGAAATGCATACATTTAAAAGCGATTATTCACAGGATGGATGGGCAGAGTCAAATGCTGAGAAACATGAGGACCAAGAAGAGCTTTGGATTTTTGCCATCAGGAGGCAGGAGAACAATAGCAGAGCAGTTGCATTTGTTTTATTGGGCAAGTGACATGTATGACGAAAGGTTACACAGTGACTAAAAATATGTGCGATTAATATCACAGACAAGGAATGAATTTTTCTAATATAGGGTGGTCTTAGGAACATTAAAAGACCATCTTCAACCAGCCAAACAATAAGAAGAGATGATTTACAGAGGGAGAAACACAAAGAGCTGAGCTAAGAAAAGTGCTTGAGTACATCCATAAAGACAAATACAGAGTGAAAGGTGCTTCTTCCTTATCCATATGGATTTGAGTGCAGGGCTGACTGACCATCTGGGTGTGGGCAACCTATCAGGGGGCATGTCCATGAAGAAAACAGTCTCCCCCCCCAGCAGATACCACCTGCCCATAACTTTTAAACTAGAAGTAGGGCCTTGTGAGTGCTTCTCTGCCCACGATACAAGGTTGGCTGCTGTAGTCTTGGGCAGGTAGCCTTGTTGCGAGTTCACGGGAACATCCCTGCCATGTTCGGAAGTTGCCATTTTACTGGATGTCTCCCTGGCTTCTGGCTCTTACAATCAATCTTTCTGCTTCTTCTTCCACAATGTTCTCTCCACACTGGATCCAGGATGCAGTATAAATGTTCTTGGGGTGGGGGTGTGCTCCCCACAGTTACTCTCTGTGCCTTGCTGTGGCTCTCTGAAATGGCCTCTGCCTGATAGGAAAAATACGCTTTTTCCATGAGGGTTGAGAGCTACACTAACCTATGGATAAGGACAAATGCTTAGAAGATAGTGAGATTTAACACCAGTTTAGCAAAATGGAATCAAGGGTCTATAACCTCTCTAGTCACAGGTTCTAGGATACATACACATAGGCATACATATGTATAATATTATAGAGGAAGAAGACATGAGTAGGGGAGGAGAGAGAGAGAGAGAGAGAGAGAGAGAGAGAGAGAGAGAGAGAGAGAGAGAGGATACAGGAGAGTTTGCAAAGGAAGGAGAGGGCGAATACAATAAAACTATGAATGAAATTTAAAACAAAATCAAGTATACTTTTCACCTAACAATCAACAGGGTTTTTTTTTTTTTTTTTTTTTTTTTTTTGTTAAATCTCTTGCATAGTATGAGGGCAAACAAGGCCCTCCTATGTCTTGCTGTGGGTAGATGAGATGGTATGACTTCTGTGGAGAACAATTTGATTTCGGAATGTAAAATGCAATTCCATTCTGTGGATCTTATTCTACGAAAGCACTGGCAAGGGCGGGAAAGCATACATGAGTAAGGATGCTCACTGCAGCATGTTTGTTAGAACAAAGAACAGAAAGATTCTTAATATCCAGAGAGGAGAATTGATGATGTGTCTTCACAGTGGGATCTTGGCAGCTATTTAGAAGAATGAGGCAGCTTTGGATATACTGACTTAAGAAACCTCCAAAATAATTTTAGTGGAAAAAAAGCTCAATGATAGAAAATGTGTATAGATGGTTTCATTTGTATATAAAATGCATCTATATGATCTACGGAGATTAAGGAAGGAGCTGGGCATGGGGGCTGCCTTTGAGGACAGCATGGGACTAGGGAGACCGGAGAAAGACCATCTTTGGCAATGTTTTAAATTCCAAGTTGGAGGCATTTAGAACATTTGAGAAATGAATGAATAAAATTATATCTGAGAAATGAATGAATAAAATTATAACAGTGGGGCTGGAGAGATGGCTCAGAGGTTAAGAGCATTGACTGCTCTTCCAAAGGTCTTGAGTTCAATTCCCAGCAACCTCATGGTGGCTCACAACCATCTGTAATGAGATCTGCTGCCCTCTTCTGGCCTGCAGGTGTACGTGCAGACAGCACACTGTATACATAATAAATAAAAGTAAAAATCTTTTTAAAAAATCGTAACAGTGGTGAGTTGGAGGAGATAAAGGCTGAAAATGGAGCAATGCTTTTAAGAACTCCAGCATAGAAGGTAAGAGGAAAAAAAAAATCTATCCTACCCCCTCTAGAGGGTAAGAGGAAAAGGTGAGAGACCCAGATGAAGGGGGTCAGAGAGCAAAGCAACAGCAGGTCAGCCATCCTTGGCTACCCAGTGAATCCAAGGCTAGCCTGGGCTAGATTATTAGACTCTTTAAAAACATATATGGGAAGAGAGAATGGACCCACAATGAGCAAGAAGGGAGCGGGGGTGGGAGGGAGCCAGTGGGGACCAGATGCATTGCAGACACGTTGACATTGCGGAGAGAGTGAGTGAGGATGTAGGGCGGAGAATGCAGGAACTTGCTACATTCATATAACCTGAACTCAGACTCGAGAGAGGAGCGGGCGAGGCAGGGTGAGGAGGGTGGGGGTTGCAGGTTGCTTTCTCTGAGTACATTCTGCTAATATGGCATATATTGGGCTACTTCAAGGCCAAGCACGTATTTGTAGAGTATGATTCATCAATGGCGGCAGAGAAAACAGCACAGAAGCAATACTGGGCGCTTGCGGAGAATTGGATCAGATAATTACCCGCTCCACAGGCTTACCATCTCTGGCACCTGGCTAGTGGACCCAGCACAAGCTCATTGTTAGAATGAGACTTTGCCTTCAGCTTGGGTGCTGTCATTAGCAATGACATGTGGCTCTTGATTGCAAAAAAACTTATCAAATATCAGAAAAGACACTCGTTGAGACATTAGTTGCAAAAGAAGCAGCCATTACATGTCTGCTAAACAGTGAGTCACAATTGCGACTCCAAATCATGTATCATCTAATCTGCACTGGATGAGGAAAATGAACAGCAACTAAGGAAGAAGAATTGATGCTGAGACCGGGTGGGGATGAAAACATTGAGACACTGCATGGCCTAAGACTATGAAGTTTGATATTTGAAAGAAAAGTTGCCTTGTAGAGAATAGAAGGAAGGACAGTTAGTGAAATGGCTGAGTGGCTAAAAATACTTGCTGTACAAGCACTGAGGACTGGAATTTGGATCCCCGAGCCCACATAAAAGCCAAGTATGGTCACACACATGCCTGTAACCCCAGCACTGAGGGAGGTAGAAACTGCTGATGGCCTAGGAGTAAAACATCAGGTTCAGGAAAAGTCTTTAGATGGAGAGCGATAGAGCTGGATGCTCTTCTCTGGCCTGCAACACCCATGTGCATCCATACACATACGTGCACATATACCACACAGATACACCTCACATACGTGCATACACAGAAGTATAATACATAAGCAAATAAAAAGTTTTAAATGGCATTTTCTGTTGGATCTCCTTCTATTTGTGGTAATCTGGTAGCCCCCCTAGTCCTTAACACATCTATGAGACTGTGAGATGCTCAGCTCATGAGCCACCTCCAGAGCCCATATAAGGGTAGAAGATGAGAAAAGGATCCCCAAAATTGTTCTCTAAGCTCCACATGCAAGCCATGGCACACATGTGCCACTATTCACAAATACATCATTCTTTACCCACATATAATAATAAATAAACTTTAAAAATATCTTTTAAAATTCCTCTTCACATTGGGAAGTCATTTAGGGGTTGGAGACAGTCAATTAGCACACTCAAGATTGTATGTATTAAAGAGAAAAACTTCATTTTAATTACTGTGGGGGTAGATTCATCAAACTGGAGGGGAACAAGAGAGACAGGGGGACATTTTGCTAAAGATTTAGTTATGTGTATGTCATGTGTGCATGTGCACATGCATGCTTTTGGTCCCCTGGAGGAGGAACCACCTGATATGGGTGCTAGAAAGAAACTCAGGTTCTCCAGGAGAACAGCAAGCACTCTTAACTACTGAACCATCACTCCAGTCCCAAAGAGGAAGGTTTTTAGGAGGTTACTGTAAGTGGTCCACGTGCAAGATGAGGGTGCTTAAACCCAACTGTAAATGATGAAGGTAAGGTAGACTGAGTAGATCTGAGAACAGCACTGGAGGTCCAAACAAGCAGCTTTGGAGATTGAAGTGAGGGAGAAAGAGGTCACCTTGAACCACTCTCCAACATCAAGCACAAACAGCTGGGTGGAAGGAGAGAACTCTGGCTCCATTTTGGACACAGGGAGTGAAAGAGGCAAGAAAATGTAAATGGTGCCAAGAGAGACACCGCCAGAGACGCCAGCAGACGCAGAGGAAAGAAGACAACCATGCTGCTCTGAGAAAAGGTACCAAGCCACATGGCTAAGCAAGATAAAAATCATAGGTTAAATTAAGTTAAGAGTTAGCAATTTATCTGGCTGAGCCATAGGTCTATCAGCATGTAATTAATATAAGCGTCTGTGCATTTCTTTGGAACTTTGGGACCTGTAGTCCAGATCTTGGGACTAGTCTGGGCCAGAAACTTATTACTACAGGTGTCACTAAAGGAGCAGAGTAGTTCATCTGCTGCCACAAGAGGCTGGGGAAGGTGGGGGTAGCTGTGAACTGCTCCATGAAGAGCACAGAACAGTGACTGTTTGGGAATAGAGACCATGAGCAAACAGCAGACACAGGCATTAGGGGCAGCTGAATAGTAAAGGAAGTGTTGACAAGGTTAGAACGTTGACAGAGTTCGGTGGTTCTAGGATACTGTGTGATGCTGCTTCCTGGAAAGGACGAGGCCATTGCACTCATGAATTTACCTTTACAAGATCAGTCCGGTTAGCATTCCAGCATAGATGGGAGAGGGTTCTTTGAGGTTCCACCCCAGATGAGGATCTCCTACAATTTATGGCTGCTTCTAGGTAGGTTGCTCATGCTCTGGTAGACGATCCTACACTCACAGTGTAGCACTGGTTGGACCCAGTGGGTTAAGCTCAGCAAAGGAAAAGAAAAGCAGACTGTGAAAGTAGGAGAGGCTGTGTTAGGGGTGTTGAGAGTGATGGGGAGCACTCTATAGCCCTTTGTTGAGAGCAAATTTTGATATAAACATTTATATGCTTGAGAGTGAATAGGGAATCTTGCGGGTAGATATGATCATATATGAAACTATCAAAGAAAGAAGAAAAATATTCTAAACAAAGAAACAATCAGAGAGGAATTTGAGAGTTTTATTATTAAGGGTTTTACTTTGTAAGGTAGGCTGGCCCCAAACAAACTTTGTATTCCAGGTGGCCCTTAAAATTATGGCAACGCTTATGCCTCAGTCTCCCGAGGATTACTGCTGTAAATCACCATACCCAGCAGAATTTGACATCTTAAAAGTCAAGCGGCTTCACAGAAATATGGTCTGTGTGGGCTCCACAGTGGAGAGTTCTAGACACAGCACTATTCCCAGGAGCTGGGATTGTGGGTCAGTGTGTCAGATTCAACATGGATTTTACAGTTGCTGACTCAGTTGATTTATGCTGCCATAAAAACACCTTAAGCTGGTTAACTTGAAGACAGTGGAGTTTCAAATAAAATCCATTATGTGTGCTCTGTGTGAGTCAATGTCACATGTATGGGTGCTCTCAGAGGCCAGAAGGACAGCACTTAAGAATCTCCAGTGCCTCACAAATAATTTCTCTCCTCCCGCAGCTGAAGCACCTCTACATATTCTCTTTCTTTTTTCTCGTTTTATTCTTCCCACTCTCCCTCCTTCCCTCTCACCCATTTTTTGAGATAGGGTCTCAGGCTGGCCTTGAACTTGCTGCATAGCTGTAGATGACCCGTCCCACCAAGTGTGGAGATTACACAGCCCTAATCTATATGGTGCTGGGAATCGAGCCAACCAGGAGGATGAGGATGCTAGGCAATAACTCTACTAACTGAGCCACATCTCTATCCCATTTATAGAATTTTCTGATGGTGACACTGGCATCTACAACATACAGAGACTTGCAGGGCACTGATGGAAGGTTGTCCCAGGCAATTGATGCCCCATGCTTTTTTTCAGGGTACCCCTCCCTATTCTGGTGAGCCACCTTTTAGGATCTATTTGTTCTCTCTTTCCCATTTCCTGCTGCCCAGGCTGTTTGGAGTTAGTACAGGGAGAACATTTTCACACTGGCAACATAAAAAATACTGTGTTCTTAGTACATATACTCCAGAAAACAAAATGCCATGCTCCAAAAAGAAATACCAGGGGCTTGTTTATTATCTTCCTTTGCGGATCATCAAAACAGGGTTCTTCTTTTTAGCTCAGTCAACTTGGAGTCTTTTTGAATTTCCGAGAGACCGCTTGAGAGGTTAATTTTCAAGTTAACTTTAGCCTCCATCCCTCCAAGCTGCCTCCTTTCCCCGCTTCGAATGTCAGAGTGTAATGGATGCAGAC
>PVIH01007500.1:0-99853 GCA_004025045.1 Sigmodon hispidus
CTTTTATTTCAGCTTTTAGTTCCTGGCATGTTTCTTTCATAGATTTGTTCATCTCTTCCAATTTTTTGTTTGTATTTTCTTCTATTTCTTTAAGGCTATTTTTCATATCTTCTTTGAGAGCTTCGATGATCATCAAAAAGGAATTTTTGGTGTTGCTTCCTTCTGTTTCCTCTTCATTGCTCAGTTCAGGTCTTGTATTGGTAAGATCGCCACTCTCTTCGGGAGCTACCATGTTGTTCGTTGTATTATTATGTAATTTTTTGCACTGACATTTGCCCATGGCTTCAGTGGTTCACGATTAGATGGGTCCTGGTCAGTTGTGGCACTCGGGCTTGTGTGCCTCCTGTCACCTCTCTGGGCGGGGTCTGAGTCTGTCCTTCAGGGACTCCTGTAGTTATCAGATTGCTCAGTTCGAGATCGAGGTGGGTAGCTATGCAAATTCCCTCAGCAGCAGCTGTGGGTATGGTGAGAGGCAGACTCTATCTGCCCCTGCCACAGAGTGCGCTGGGACTCTGCAGACAGCACCCAGTCACCGAAGCGGATCCAGAAGCGATGGGCGATTTTTTTTTTTGTTTTTAGTAATTGACAGTTTCATTTTGAAAATGACTTAGAAAAGAAAACATGAAAATTCAGAAACAATATTTAACTTTACAAAAGAACAGGCTGAGATGTCCCACCATACAGTGTTGAAGCTCACCATAGAACTATATGTCGATCAGAGCAGCATTGGCTAGAAGACAGACACATGAAAAGAGGCACAAAGAAAGAGTCTGTTGGTTGGGAGTATGGCTTGGCATCTAACGGTGCACACTGATTTCTTGCAATGGACTTGAGTGCAATTCCCAGATCCCACCTTGGGTATTTCACAGTTGCTTGTAACTCCAACTTCAGAGGGATCTCTGGCCTCCTCAGGTACCTAAACTCACACACACACACACACACACACATACACACACACAACTTAAAAAAAACAGATTTGGCAATAGTGTTTAGTGCTTATAAAAACAAAAAGTTCAGTAGAAAAATAATCTTTTCAATAAACAATTGAATAAAAAGAAGAGGAAAAAGAACGTTGGTGTGTGCCAGACACCATGTGGAACAGTTAACTCATAGTGGATTATAGATCTGTAATGTACAACATAAACCTATAATGTTGCCAGAAGAGAACAGAGAAAACCTATATCCAAAGTTTGAGATAGTGATACATACATAAAACAGATACTTTAGCATAGTCCACTAAAGACAACTACAAGTTGGACTTTCCAAAACCTTAAACTATTGCTGTGAACAAAACAATGTTATAAGAGTGCCAAGACAAGCACAGGATGGGAGAGAGTAATCTACTAAAGAACTTATGTCAAGAATATCCAAGACCTTTTAGGAATTGACAGTAAATGTGATAAAGGGCAGAATAATGCCCATTCCCCAAACATATCTACCTCCTTATTTCTTTACCCTTTGAATATTTTACTTTATCTGTATTTCAGATGGAATTAAGATTGAAAAATGAGCCATAGACTGAACAGATTACATGTGTGCCCCCTGTATAACCATGTAAGTTCTTCCAAATGGATTGATGCTATAGAAGAGGAAGGCAGATGGGGCCATTTAGTTTCTGTGTTGCCAACTTTAAGATAGATGGAGAGAACTTGAGTTTAGGATCACCATAGTCTCTAGAAGCAAGAAAATAGACTTACTGTAGAGCTCCCATCCTATAGATTTTTTCTTCACTCGGTTGATTCTCTATACAGAAGTTTTTAAGATCATGAGGTACCACTAGCCAATTGTCGACTTTAATTCCTGGTCAAATAGAGTCCTATTCACACAGTCTTTTCCTACACTGATATATATCTTGTAGGGTGCTGCCTGTGTTTTCTTCTAGCAATTTTAGCATTTCAGGTTTCACACTGAGGTCTTTGATCCACTTGGAGCTAATTTTTGTGCTAGCCAACTACGTGGGGATAGTGAAGTCATGGATTTTAGAAGAGAATCGACTATTGCCACTTTCCTAGACCAACATAATTTCTTAACTACATTCCTGTTCTTATCCTTATACCCAAAGATAAGTGTAGTTATAACCCTCATCAGAAAAGCTTCTCATTATAGTAAATGGAGACCATTACAAAAAGCCACAACTGGATGTAATGCAAAGATCAATAGATTGTGGGAAGCCTCGCCCCAAAGGATACATGTATATCACAGCTCCTGCATCTGTGGCTCCGGGAACATCCTGGAAGAGGGGGTGGAAAGATTGTAAGAGCCAGAATGTTAGAAAGTCTGTTGTAAGATTGCTTCTCTTAGAAATGGCTGCATAATAAGACCTGAATAATGATAATAGCAATACAGAAACTAAAATGGAAAGGGAAAATTCTCACAGGGTCCTTCCCTTAGACAAAGAACTACAGGCAACCAATCACTTATGAGAAAGGGAGAGCTAGCCTATCTTGGGGATAAACTTCTGACAGATTTTCTAGTGCAAATGATCTTCTCTGAAACCAGATACACACAAACAGTAAAAACAAACTCAGAAAGCTGTATTCATATATTTGTGCATTTATACGTTTGTATGTTTACATACATATATGTGTAGCAATAAAGAAAAAAACCTCTGAAGAGTGGGAGGGGACAGAGGCTAGAGGAAAGAAAAAGAAAGATAATGCTCTGATAGTACTTTAATTAAAAATAAAAAATAAATACTATTAAAATGATCAAATTAAAACAAAGTAACATTAAAAGATCTTAACAGAAAATTCAGGTAAGAAAATAAATGTGTAACAGAAATGGAGAGATTGACATCATAAATAATTAAAGATGAAGGGCTTGTGGAGCTGGCACAGCCACACAAGCCTAATGACCAAAGTGAGTCCTAGGGAACCCCCCCCCAAAAAAAAGCCCAAAGTTGTGTGTGTCTCATCTTTAATCATACCACTTCTAATGGTGCAATGGGAGGCAGAGAATAACCCAGAAGCTCTTGCGCCACCTTGCCTGAAGTCAGAGTTGCAGAAGCCACAAGAAAATGTTTTTCCTTTTTCCTCAATAAGGTGGAAGGAGATCCTAACTCCTGGAAGCTTTTCTGATTGCTGCATGCAATTGTGCCCTCCACAAATGGTGATGATTATGGTGATGAGAGAATTAAAACTAAAACCATATTGAGGTATTACTACATACTTATTGGATTTACTAAAACTTTTAAAGCATTGACAGTACCCAGTCAATCAACAAAGACTTCTTTAGAGTGGGAATATAAAGTGATATAACTGTTGGAAAACAGTTTGTTGGAATCTTATGTATCATACTGCTATTTAACCAAATGAATTAACAACCTGTGTTCCCACAAAAACCTACACTTGTTTGTAGCAGTTCCATTCACAATCAGCAGAATCTAGGAGTAAAGCCCTGTGTGGTAGCACATGCCTTTAATCTTAGTTCTTTGGAGCCAGAGGCAGACAGATCTCTGTAAGTTCAAGGCCACCTTGATCTCCATAGCCAGTTCCAGGCCAGCCAGGGCTACATAATAAGACTCCCCTCTCCCCTATTGGGGGGGGGATAACCAAACATACCTAAAGTCAGTAAATAAGATGATTTAATGCCACAATAGTCAAACTAAAATGGCATCATCAACTTCCTTATGTAAATGTTTGGTTAAACAGTATCTGCATCTCTGACCCAAAGGAAGCTTATTGAATAGTATCATCTGTATGACATAAGAAGAAAAGCAGAGGTCTTAAGAACAGATGTTAGAGTAGATTAATATCTTAACACTAGGGAGAGGGGAATGGGTAGCTACATAAGGACACAGAGACGTTTTAGTGATTTATCTATTGCACTCAGTACAGGCAGAGCAGGTAGATGCATGGATTTGTAAGAGTTCATCGCAGAATGGACTTTACTGCTGTAAATTTTTATTTTTTTGAAATGGATTCTTCTCTTATACAATATATCTGGACCACAGTTTCCCGTCTCCACTACTCTCCATATCCCCAGTTCCCCAGGTCCACTCCCCCTTTGTCTATCCTCAGAAAAAAGCAGGCCTCCAAGAAGCAGCAACCAAAGACAAAATACACTAAGACAAAGTAAAAGCTGTCATAGCAAGTTAGGCAGGCAGCCCAACAGAAAGAAGAGAGTCCCAAAAACAGGGAAAAGAGTCAGAGACACACCTGCTCCCACAGTTAGGAGCCCCACATGAACACCAAACTAAAAACCATAACATATATGCAGAGTACCTGCAGGCTCCATGTTTGCTGCTTCAGTCAGTATCTGAGCCCAAATGCAACCTGCTTAGTTGATTCAGTGAGCCTTGTTCTCCTGGGGTCTTTCCACCCCCTTGTCTGTAGGATTCCTCATGCTCCGAGCATTGGAACCTAATAAAGACTCCGTTTTGACTCAGTCTCCACATAGTGTCTGACTGTGGCTCTCTGTCTCTGCTCCCATCCACTGCCAGAGGAAATCTCTTTGATGATGACTGGACAAGGCACTGAATATGTTTTTCTTTCTGGGTTACCTCACTCAGGATGTTTTGTTTTTTATAGTTCTATTAATTTGCCTGCAAATTTCTTGAAGTCTTTTTTTTTTTTAATCCATTTTTTAGTTGAGGGACAACATGGTGTTTGGGTTTATGTCTTTAATTTGATTCCATTGATCAGTGTGTTTGTTTTTATGATAATACCATGTGGTTTTTATTACTGTAACTTCTGTTGTACAATTAGAAATCAGTAATGGTGATTCTTCCAGCAGTTCTTTTATTGCTCACAATTGCTTTAGCTATCCTGGGATTTGGGGCTTTTTCCAGTTTTTTGCTATTATGAATGAAGCTGTAATAAGCATAGTTGAGCACATGCCCTTGTAGTAGGGTGAAACGTTCTTTGGGTGTATGCCTAAGAGAGGTACAGCTAGGTCTTGAGCTAGATCATAGTACTGTACAAGTTTGCATTTCCACCAGCAATGGAGAATGTTCTGCTTGATCCACATCCTTGATAGCCATTTGAAATTACTCTATTGAGAATTATATTTAGATCCATTTTTAACTATATTATTTGCTTTTATATCTAGAGTTCTTTATATGTCTTGAATATTAGTCCTGTATCAGATGCGGAGCTACTAAAATTCTTTCCCCACTTGGTAGAGTACCATTTTTGTCAGATTGAAGGTGACGTTTTGTCTTAACAGAGCTTGTCAGTTTCATGAGTTCCCATTTCTTAATTGTTGATCTTAGTTCCTAGGCTGTTCTGTTCAGAAAGTCATCTCTTGTGCCAAGACCTTAAGGCTGTTCCCCACTTTTTCTTCTGTCAGGTTCAGCGTATCTGGCTTTATGTTGAGGTCTTTGATCCACTTGGACTTGAGTTTTGTTCAGAGTGATAAGTATAGATCTATTTGAATTCTTCTACATGCAGACATCCAGTTTGACCAGCACTGTTTGTTAAAAATGCTGGGGTTTGTCCAGTGTGTATTTCTGGCTTCTTTATCAAAAATCTAGTGTTCATAGGTGTTTGGGTTTATGTCTTCAATTTGATTCCATTGATCAGTGTGTTTGTTTTTATGATAATACCATGTGGTTTTTATTACTGTAACTTCTGTTGTACAATTAGAAATCAGTAATGGTGATTCTTCCAGCAGTTCTTTTATTGCTCACAATTGCTTTAGCTATCCTGGGATTTGGGACTTTTTTTTTTTTTCTTCCATATGAAGTTGAGAATTGTCCTTTCAAGACCTGTAAAGAATTGTATTGAAGTTTTAATAGGGATCGCATTGAATCTGTAGCTTGCTTTTGGTGGGAAAGCCATTTTTACTATGTTAATCCTACTGATCCATGAGCATGAGAGATCTTTCCATCTTCTGGTGTCTTCTTCAATTTCTTTCTTCAGAGATTTTAAGTTATGTCATAAGTCTTTTGCTTTCTTGATTAGAGTTATCAAATATTTTATATTTGAGGTATTGTTTTTCTGATTTCTTTCTCAGTCCATTTGTCTTTTGTATATAGGAAAGCTACTGATTTTTGTGAGTTTTTTGTATTTAGCTACTTTGCTGAAAGTGTTTATCAGCTGTTGCAAGCACATTGTCTGATGTGCACCCCCACTCCCATACTCTAACATAACACCCATTGCATATCATTCAAACTGATTCTAGAGTAATGACAACTGATTGGGTAATGTATGCATATATGCCAGTGAACATGAACATTAAACTAGATCTGCACCTTGATGCTGGTCTTTGGAGTCTGCTTCCAGCTTCCAGGGTAAACTCGTCCTGACTCTGTTTCTCTCACGCCTCCCCAACTGAACTAGCTGGTGAGAGGGAGCCAAGATCCCATAAGCTGTGAGAGTTCTCTGGTGTAATTTGTAATGTCTCTTATGTATACTATCATATTATATGCAAATAATGATACTTTGACTTTTTCCCTTTCTGATTTGTATCCCCTTGTTCTCCTTCAGTTTCCTAACTGCTTTGACTAAAACTTCAGGTACTATATTAAATAGATATGGTTTGAGTGGGCGACCTTGTCTTGTTCCTGACTGTAGTGGAATTGCTTTGAATTTTTCTTCATTTAATTTGATGTTGGGGGTTGGAGAGATGGCTCAGCCGTTAAAGGCTAGGCTCACAACCATAAATATAATTTGATGTTGGATATAGACTGGCTGTAAATTGACTTTATTATGTTTAGGTATGTCCCTCTATCCCTGATTTCTGCATGACCTTTATAATGAAGGGATGTTGAATTTTGTCAGAGTCCTCTCTCCATCTAATTAGATGATAATATGTTTTTTTTCTTTCAGTTTGTTTATTGGTAGATTACATTTAGTGATTTTTTTTTTTTTTTTGTATTTGAATCATTCTTGCATCTCTGGAATGAAACCTACTTGGTCATGGTGGGTGATCTTTTTGATGTGTCCTTGGACTCAGTTTGCAAGTATTTTTTTGAGTATTTTTGCATCTCTGTTCAAAAAGAAATTGGTCTATAATTCCATTTGTGACTCTCTCAGAGTCAACTGTAGCCTTTTAAAAATGAATTGGTCGATGTTCTTATGTATCTATTTTGTGGAATAATTTGAGGAATGTTGGTTAAGTTCTGTAAAATTCTGTGCTAAAATCATCTGGCCCTAAACTTTTTTGGTTGGGAGACTTTTAATGACTGCTTCCATTTCCTAAGGGGTAATAGATTTATTTAAAATGTTTATCTGATCTTGATTTAACTTTGGAAAGTGGTAGCTGTGGAAAAAAAAATATTCATTTCTTTTAGATTTTCCATCTTGGTAGAGTACAGATTTTTAAAGTATACCCTTATGATTCTATGTATTTTTCTCTGTGGCTCTTGTTCTGTCCCCTTTTTATCTCTGTTTTTTGTTAGTTTGGATATTATTCTGCCTTTAGTTAATTTGGATAGGGGTTTGTCTACCTTGTTAATTTTTTTCAAAGAACAAACTCTTTGTTACATTGATTCTTTGTACTGTTCTCTTTGGTTTCTAGTTTATTGGCTTTAGCCCTCTCTATTTCCTGCCATCTACTCTTCAAGGGTATGCTGTTGAGTTGCTAATATGAGATTCTCTTTTCTCTCTCTCTCTCTCTCTCTCTCTCTCTCTCTCTCTCTCTCTCTCTCTCTCTGTCTCTGTCTGTCTGTCTCTCTCTCTGTTTCTTATTAATGTAGGCACTTGGTGCTATGGACTTTCCTCTTAGCACTGCTTTCATTTTGTCCTATAAGTTTGTGTATGTTGTATATTCATTTTCCTTAAATTCTAGAGAGTCTTTAATTTCTTTTTTATTTCTGTCTGGACCCATTTTTTATTCAGTAAAGTCTTGCTCAGTTTTATGCATTTGTAAGCTTTCTGTTGTTGATATTTATCTTTAATTCTGGTGGTCTGAAGGCTTCAGGGGGTTATTTCACTTTTCTTGTATTTGTTGAAGCTTATTTTATGTCACTATTGTGTGTGGTCAGTTTTGGAAAAAGTCCCATGAGGCGGTGAGAGGAAGGTATGTTATTTTGAAAAGAAGGTATATTATTTTGTGTTTGGGTAAAATGTTTTATAATTTTCTGTTGGGTTCATATGTTAAGCTCCAGTATTTTTCTGTTTAATTTTTTTCTGAATGACTTGTACCCTAATGATTGTGAGATATTGCAGTCTCTTACTATCAATGTGTGAGTCCATATGTGATTTAAGCTGTAGAAGTATTTCTTTTACAGAAGTGGATGTCCTTGTATTTGAGACATAGATGCTAAGTATTGCAAGGTCCCCTTTGTGGATTTTTCCTTTGCGTATGTAGCATCCTTGTTCATCTGTTTCTATTAGTTTTTGCTTAACCTCTGTTTTGTTAGATATTAAAATGGCTACACCAGCTTGCTTCTTAGGTTCATTTGCTTAGAATTATTTTTTATCCTTTTACCCCAAGGTAGTGTCTGTCCTTGATGTCGATATGTGTTTTTTGGATGCAGCAGAGCCTGGATCTTGTTTTCCACATCCATTCTCAGTCTCTGTCTTTTTATTGAGGAATCAAGACTGCTGATATTAAGAGAGATATCAATGACCAGTGGTTGTTGATTCTTGTTATTCTGTTGATGGTGTTGGTGTTATTTTGCTGGTAGTGGTGATAAGAAAGATTCTCTTCCATCTTTGTATTCTGTTGGTAAAGCATGCCTCTGTAGTTCCTGTTTCTAAATTTCTCATTTCCAGAATTCCCTTGGTTTATGTTTTCTTATTGCTTCTATTTCCATTTTCAGGTCTTGAACAGTTTTATTTGTTTTTTCTTGACTTTCTTTAAGAGATTTATTCATTTTTTTCTAAATTATTGCTTTCCTGGATTTAAGGGATTTACTCATTTTTTTCCTCTTCATATTATTGGTTTTAAAATCTTTTTTTGTGTGTTTTGGCTATGTTGAAATGTTCGTGCTGCTGTGGTTAGGATAGCTGGGCTCTAGTAGAGTCATGTTGCTCTGTGGGTTATTGTGTTCTTATTCTGATGTCTAGGCATCTGGGTTTGAAGAGATTATCAGTCTAGGTGCTGATTTCTTGGTTTGTCTTTGTTTGGTGGGTGTTTTGTTTCTTGGTTTCCATTTCTTCAGTGAATTTTCAGAGTATGTGGATTTACTGCTTGCTTGGCTGGTATGTTCCCAGGGAATGCCTGCTGGTGTTGAATGTTGGGATGCAGGGAAGCTGTAGCTATTGAAGGACTAGAGAAGAGCCTGAGAGATTGGATCTGGTCCCCTGGTGGTCATAGCCTGTTGTTGGGCAGGGGGTCTGGTGTAAATTCTTAAGTCAATCAAAATATGTGTGAATATCCCAAGCTGGAACAGAGGCTGTAAGAAATAACTAAAGATGTTACAAATATTACACATCCTCAGTTATGGAAAGGTTGTCCTAAGGCACTTCAGTCTATTAGCATAGTACAAAACACAAAAATTGCATATACCTTGCATCGAATTGGTAAGTTTGTTTCTTGAAGGTACAGGTTAGCAATTTGAAAACTCCTTTACACTTATTGGAGTATTGCACAAATAAACACACTTAGTTTTTAGCCAGGTTTCTCATGCTGGAATCAAAAGCTACAAATAAACAAAGGGAAAGGTAGTAGGATCTGTACAGTGCTTGAGAGGCCTAAGCTGAGACTCATGTTAATGTTTATACACATATAAAGATAAAAATTGCTTGGTGGTGGCTGGAGAGATGGCTCAGTGGTTAAGAGCACTGGCTGCTCTTTCAGAAGACCTGGATTCGATTCCCAGCACCCACATGGCAGCTCAGAACTGTCTGTAACTCCAGTTCCAGAGGATCTGACACCTTCACACCAATGCATACAAAAACAATTTTTTTTAATTGCCTGGCTATGTGTGTCCATTTGGGTAGTAATGCACATGTGCCTAATTCCTAATAGTGTCTACTGATAGACCAGTAACACTTTAGGAGAAACCAGCACACCCACTCAAATTGTGATTTATCTATATAAAAAAAACCAAAGTTTCTTGGGTAAGTCACCAATTCTAGATCTGAGACATGAAAATATAGTGTGAACCTGGACTATGATGTAGGAGCAGAAAATAAGATGATGTAAAGAGAATGAAAACAAGCAGTTGATAGTTTCAGCAATAAAGTTAGATAATATATTTTATTGTAACGCAAGAAGAATAGCCTTGTCCATAATGATTAACAAATGAACTGATGCATTTCTATGGAAAGGGACAAACTGTCATAGAAGAGTTCACAGTGACTATAGAGATACTGGCAGAGATGGAGTTTGACCTCTCCTGAGTGTGAGCTGAACCTGATGACTTGCTTCCAGAGAATAGACTGTTAAGGTCAAAGTAAATACCTTTACAGGCAAGAAAAATAACAGGTACCCCTGCACAAGTCACCATTGTTAATCAAGTGGTAACACATGTGTAGTTTTCTCAATTATTAGGAGAAACTTTCAGCATACCCAAAGTGAAGACAGTTTACAAATGCTGACTGTTGCTCTCCAAAGTTTAAAGGAGATGAAAAACAGTGTAAACAGCTAACAAAAGCTGGAGACCAAAGAGACGTGACCTTTAAAGGAATGCCAAACCTGTATGTGAGCAAGACATGAGTACACGAATAGGTGAGATTCAAATAAAGTCTAATGTTTTCATTTTGAAGTGCTTTGCTTTTAAAACCTGCTGACATTAAAGAAACTGTGGGACTGGAGAGCTGGCCCAGTGCTTCAGAGCACTGTCTGTTCTTGCAGAGGACCTGGGTTCATTCTCAGCTCCCATATGGCAATGCACAACCTCCTCTAACTCCAGTTCCAGGGGATCCAGTACTGTCTTCTCATTTCCACAGATCAAGCATTAAGAAATATGTGAGAACACCTAACTGCATAAAATATACCAAAAAAAAAAAAAACAAAAAAACAGCTGGATAAAGAACGTATCTTCACATTCTTCTCATAGATCTAAATTTATGCCAGGCTAAAATACAAATGCACTTTGTCAAAGTACATGTCTATGCAAGTGAGCATTTCTTTGATTACTTTTTTTTTTTTTTTTAATGAATTGCTTCTCATGACTTGGTCTTTATTTGGATGACTACAAGTTTACTTTAGTAGCTGCACGTTTAGCTGATAGCTGCACTCCTGTATGTTGCTGCTTCCCATGCTTTACTACTCACTGTATGCTATAGAGGCCCTCAAAAGTTAAAGTTGCATCCACAATTGGAGAGACTTTTCTGTACTTCTTTGTGTGGTATTCTTGAGACAGTGGTGTGCTAAAAGAGAAGATTTTCTTTCACTGCTTTAAATTCTGTGAGCTTTTACATACTGCCTCACTTCATCCTTGACAAGTACCTGGTATTTACCTATTTTATAGATAATAATATTGATGCTTGGAAATTAGTGACTCTGTTGAAATTAAATATAGCATCCCATCTTTAAACACAAGTTTTGCTTTAGTTTTCTATTTTTAGATTAGTAAATTGCTTTCCTACGTTGCAATAGAAAATGAGAAATTATTTTGACTATTTGTAATCAGATGGTACTAACTTTATTTATTTATTTATATTATGAATAAAGTCATATTTTTTTATCCATGTATCCACTTGTTCAGACTCCCTTCCCCCTCCACCCCTCCCTGTCACTCACTCTTCTCCCCATCACTTTATCTCCTCCCCAGCAAGGGCAGGAGGTTCTGAGGTACCAAGGTACCAAGGTGGCTTAGTTCAGCATCCACTCCAGGCAGATCCGCTTTCCTCATCCCAACATCAAGACTGGGTCAGGTGTTCCTCTAGAGGGAGTGGGCTCCAAGGTGCCAGTCTAAGGCGTTTCAGATCCCAAGCTGTACAGTGGTTGTGGTTTGCAGTTTGGATATTCTTAGCTTTTTGTGTAAAGTCTACTAATGAGTGAGTACATCCCCTGCTTTTCTTTCTGCGTTTGTGATACCTCGCTCAGGAGGATATTCTCCAAATCCATCTATTTGCCTACAAATTTTAGAATGTCATTTTTTCTTACTGCTGACTCAGTACTCCATTGTGTAGAAGATGGTACTAACTTAAAGTATGTGCATTAAAAACTGCATCCTCGGGGCTGGAGAGATGGCTCAGCAGTTAAGAGCACTGTCTGCTCTTCCAGAGGACCCGGGTTCGATTCCCAGCACCCACATGGCAGCTAACAGCTGTCTGTAGTTCCAGTTCCAGGCAAACACCAAGGCAAATAAATAAATAAATAAAAAGTTTAAAAAACAAAAACAAAAAAAACTGCATCCTCGGGCTGCAGAGATGGCTCAGGTTAAGAGCACTGACTGTTCTTCCAGAGGACCTGAGTTCAATTCCCAGCATCCACATGGCAGCTAACAACTGTCTGTAATTCCAAGATCTGACTCCCTTACACAGTTATACATGCAGGCAAAACACCAATTCACATAAAGTAAAACTAAATATTAAAAAACTGCATCCTCTTTACCACTTAGAAACAAGCTTGCTTTCTTTTTTCATTTTTTATTTTAAAGAAAGCATGAATTAGAGAAATTTGAATTTGATTATCAAGTAAGTAAAAGAAGCATGTTCCACCGAACTAGTTGTCACTGGAGGACAAGGGACTGGGAACACTAAGCTTTGGACTCGGCATCAGCATAGCAGAGTCACACACAACTGAAAAGGATCTGAAGATCCTTTTATATTCTTGTTTGATTTCTGTGACAAGGTCTTGTTCTTTACCCTGACTAGCCTGTAACTCACATTGTAGTCCAGGCCAGTCTTGACCTAGAAATAGTCCTTCCTCAGATTGGCAGAATTGAAGGTCATAGCAGCATGATCAGGCATCGTCATTGTGGCACAAGCCTGTAATCTCAGTCCTAAGGATGTGGAGTCAGGAGGATCAGGTCAAGGTCATTGTTAGCTATATAATGAGTTGGAGGCCAGCCTGGGTTACATAAGAGACTACCTCAAATACACTTCTCTGAGACTCCAGGCATTATGATGTAGCCAAATGATGTCTAATTCTATCTCCATGTAATAAAAGAAATGTTGTCTATAAAAGTTTGAAAACCCATATTCTGAGAAAGGAAGTTCATGGAGGGGGAACTGCATCTAGTATAAAAGATATTAACAACTAACATAAGCACATTTTAAAATTCAGTGAAAGTGGAAGTACTTGGAGCAGAGATTACTTATACAGTATTATTTTTCTTTTTCTTTTTTGTATGGACAAAAATTCTCTTAGATGTCTTTGATCTTAAATACTTCCTGTGAGTAGAAATGGAGCCTGCCTTCTGTAGGATTTTGTACGTGATTCTTTGCACTAGTTGTTAAGAACTGACTTAAGTAACAGTTCAACTAATTTGGATAATCTAGTATTCTTGACATCAAGGAAATTTTAAAGAAGAGGATTTGTATGTGTTCAGGATGAGAGTGTCTGGTAACCTTAATTTTGAAGGCAGCAATGAAGCCTGAAAATAAGGTTAGTAAATCTTTCTGTGATTGTTTGAATTAAATGGTGTTATAGGCATTAGGTGTTACAGTACATTCTTTTTTGGTCTCTTATGAGATAGTCAGACAGGTACAGCCATAAAAGGAGGCATTGTAGGGAGTTCTACTCACAGACCCTAGAGAGTCAGCATCATTGTATGCCCAAAGGGGATTACTTTTTGACCAGGGGGGACAAAGTTAGAATTCTTATTAAAGTGCCTTTTTTAAGGGTTTGTATGGAATACACCAGAAAGGACAGTAGAGAATTTTATTAGTAGTTTAAGTTTCTTTCAGAAGATGGACAGAAGGGAAATTTATTGTAGGACCACCCTGTCAATTCTTGTGCCAATGGTGGCCTGGGCAGGATGTTCACAGCCTGATGAGCAGATGCTGAGGCAACAGGAAAATAAAACTGTTTAAAATACACAGTATATATATTCATATCCATCATTCTGGAATGAGGTCCAGCATGGCTTTGTTTCTTAGAATTCTCCATTGGTAGGAGCTAATTTGAGGCCTCCTGTTGAGTGTTAGAGTTAAGGAATAAGAGAAAGGGGGAAACGAAAGTCAGCCATGAAAATGTTTGTATTTGTAGTGAGTAACAGATAAGCTGGAAAAGGCAGAAGTGGAGAAAATCCTACTCCAGTTTTAGTCCTCCACTGAAAAGAAAGGACACTGGGCTAAAATTAAATTAAGCATTGAAACAAATAGGAAGGACTTTAGAAACACAAGCTTGCAGGCTTAGGATGGAGGGTCAGTAATTAAAGTGGTTGCTGTACAAGCATAAAGACCTAAGGCAGACCCTGGCACCTATGTAAAATCCAGTCATGGCGGTACATATTTGCATCCTCAGTACTGTGGGGATGGAGGCTGGTAGCCATCTGATCTGTCCAACCTATGAGCTCCAGGTACAGTGAAAGACCTAGTCTCAAAAAAGAAGTTAGCATTAGAGCAAGACACCTAAGGTTGGCCTCTGGTGTCAACATACACTTATCTGCACACACATGAGCACACAAACACATACACACACATGCTAGGAAGAAAAACCTAGAAATTATAAAGTATTTTTAAAAGATTGCAGGTAGTAAAGACAGAGTAGCTAAGGCTTGATTTCCTACCAGTGTGTGTCATAAACATGTGTCTTCAGTAGTAGATATTATTTTATTTGTATTATCAAGTAGTGTATATATAGTACATATATACACCTACATGCTGTATGTAATCCTGTTATATAGATATAGTATAATTCTTTAGCCAGAAATAGCTATATAATTGAAATCCAAATTACCTCAAACCTGTTTCTTTAGTTTCACAAGTATTTCTGCAGTAAATATCTTTGCTTGTATGATTGTGTGCTGTTTGCCCTATTAAAGTACCTTCTAACCTTCTAAGATTACTTTTATATGCAAAGAATTTCTGTGGCACAGAATATATAAGGTTAAAATTTTAGTATGAATAGCTCAATTAAATTCTTATTCTAGCATAAGGTTGTTTTTGCATATGTGATTTCAGAGACTTTGATCTGTTTATACCTTATTCATTCAGCAGTTCCTGAAGGTCTGAGATGGTGTCTGAGAGGTTTTATTTCTGTATAAGCTAACCAGTATTACATCATTGTCATGCTTGTGAGTCTTAAGTTAAAATATTACCTCCATGTGTGTCTATAATACAAAGAACATCTTTTCATGCCATTATTTTCCATTTTGTTTTCTTTTTCTGTACACTTCCTGGTTGTATCCTTTGCTCATTCATCAACTGGTTTTATCATTTTTCATATTAACCTATAAGAACTCTGTCATATATTACAGCTTTCCCTAATTCATTATTTGTATCATAACTTTTTATGCTTTTTTTTATAAAAAAAAAAAAATTTACTCTGTTTCCCTGGAGGTATGTAAAGTGTCTGTTTAACCCAAGGGAGTTACTGTCTAAGTAAAATTTAAGATACCCAAAGGTTAAGCAGGAAAAGCATTTGGTCTGTTGGAATTACCAAGAAGTTTTCTGGAAGTTTCTTTTCGTTTGTCTGGTTGTTTTTCTTTTAGGCATGTTTTTCACGTATCCCACATTCACCATCAAATCCATTATTCTTCTACCTACCAAATGCTAGAATTACAGGCCACCATGCCTTCCCTTAGAAAATGCATCTAAGATGAACACTTCCATCAAAGATCTGTCTTTGCAAAAGAGAATATTTAGCATGGCATCAACTATATACTATGTGAATAAAATTTATCTTTATTATAGTCCTTAAACTACATAGCTATATGTTACATGTAAATATAAGCATAAATGTTTATTATAATGGTACAAAAAGTTACTTTGTTGCCTACAGCTCTGTAGATCTGGCACTTGGTTGTATTGATACTATTCTCTGTGAGAATATATTAGGAGACCTCATCTCCTTGCCTCTGGAAAATGAAAATATGCACAGGTCTGACCAATCAGATCACTTTTTTTTTAATCACAATTATTGCTTTAATATAGGCATATGACCAGCAAGGTCCAAGTGAGTGGTTCTTCACTTCTGAAGCATGGTTAACTGGTTGGAAAAGAGACGCTGTCTTCTCACTGAATTTATGGTTGGGTAGTGTCATAGTCTTCAGCAGTCTAGAGCCTTTGAGTATTGAGAGGGAAGAAAAGAAATGAAAAGAAACACTGAAAGATGGACCACTAGGTCTTGATAATATGTTTTTGTTCTGTGCATTTTTTTATGCTTGCAAGATTTAACAATGTTTAGTTCAGATACTGGGTGAATAGCACTCCATTCGCCCATGCAGTCTTTGAAACAAAACTGTGCTATCTCTGCTAATGATTTGTACACAACTGATGTTGATAATGTCTCCTCCCTCCCTCCCGTATGTGTGTGTGTGTGTGTGTGTGTGTGAGAGAGAGAGAGAGAGAGAGAGAGAGAGAGAGAGAGAGAGAGAGAGAGAGAGAGACTTGGATTTAGTATGATACTCTAATTCTATAATGGAAAATGACGATGATTGTAAAGGAAGGGGGGAGTGTTCTGACCTGTTGCCAAACTTTTCCCCAAATTTCTAATGCATCTCTGATCTATAATGGTCAAGGCACACCACCCCATTTCCAGTGAGCTTGTGTTTCTTATACTGGTCACTGCAGCTTCCGACACACTCATATTTCCAGTGTATCTGTATTCTGTAATGGTCACTGTAGCCTTTATTTTTGTGTGAACTGTTTACATGTCTGACTTTTTGTTTGGATTTTACTTGGTGATTTGATATGAAATTTTAATGTGAAAGCACTTAGCATTAGGAGTTTGACATTTTGTCTGACCTTAATCACCAAGAGGATCATGAGAGGTTTATTCAGTGGGAAGAGAACTGTTACAGCTCTGACAGGAATGATGGGAAATAAGTAAACAGCCTTTTAAATCTTCACCAGAAATCAATAGGGTTTAAAGATGATGGACGTTGGTGTTTTTTGCTGCTTAAGGACTTCAACCTTTTACGGGAAAATATCTTCTCTACGTGTCAGCAGTTTTTCCATGCATGCAATGAATCGCTGCTGCAAATAGACCGTTCTGCATAGAACACTCTTTATCACTATTATAAGGGAGAAATTGTATATGACTGGCCATGGTAATATGGAGCCTTTTGGGGGATTTTTATAAGGAAAAGGAGGGCTATATCTCAGAGTTTTGCTTTAGCCCTAAGTATAATTTACACAACATACTTTTCCCTGAACAAAACAGTACTAGTTTTCCTATGTTGAAAACCTCTACCATGCTTGGCATTGACTGTAAAGTGCTAATTTAGATGTTACAGCTCCATTTTAGAAACTGAGGACCACAGGCTCTTCTGCATTCATGTAATTAATGGCAGAAGTGATATTTAAAAATCAAGCAAGGCCTATCTGACTTTGAAGCTGATCCTTTTGCGATTATCCAGACTGTCTCTGAGGCCATGTACTCAGTTGTTCTCACACTGACCGTATTTCTTTAGCCAGGGTATCTTTTAATGTTCTTTTTCCTTTGTTCCAGTCAGTAAAACTAACCGAAGTGACAGATCTCCACTTCATTTAATGAGAATGAGAGCTATGCCATGGTCATTGAATAAAGGAGTATGGGCTAAGAACGCTTCTCAATATACTCTGCAGATTTGTTTTTTATGAATGATTTATGAACTACTAGACTGATATAGCATTTTGCAGTAAATTCACAATCAGCTGCAGTCTGATACAAGTATTCAAATATTAACCAAGTGTGTCATACCTTCATATTAAGGTATAAAATTAAAGACTTCACTGTGAAAAATATTTCTGGTAGCCAGATGTGGTAATGCATGCCTGTAATCTTAACACTTGAGAAGTAATGGTAAGAGAATCAAGGGTTCTAGCATACCCCTAGATATATGGTGAATTTAAGTATTTTGTTTAGGATCTAAAACAAAACCCAAAAACCTATACTTCTAAATAACAATGCTTCTATATACTTTATAGTAACTTTACCATTACTTAACTTTTCAATTATTCAACTTATATATAGAAATCAGTTTAGGTAGAAAATAAGCTTTTTAATTTATGACTTTGAAATATTTATTGAAATTCACATTAAAAATACCAACTCAGTCTTGTGATAGTAAATGTTAAAGAACATGCTCAGGTAGAGGAAAAACTTCTCATAAAATCTGTGTTTGTTTTTAGGTGTATAATAGTGCATTATACTTCAATTAATTCACTGGAAAGCTTATAAAGGAAATGAGCTTTTTGCTAGTTCATGTCACCTAAATTTTGTCCTCTTCATTTCTGTTTTTAAAACTGAAATAAACTAAATGATCAGAGAGTCCTCCTAATTCTGAAGTTCTATAGCTTTTTAAATCTGGGATTTGGGCTGAAGCCATTTTTTTCTTTTGTACTAAATGAACATGTTAATAGGGCTAATCTGTAGCTCAGTGATTGAGTTGGAAGGACTATGGGAAATGTATTATTTCTGATAAAATTGTGGCCCCACCTGCCTTAGTTCAGCATTTACACTGGCCCTCACCCTTTGAAAAGGGTATGTAGAGCTTGAGGTCTCTGCTCTAGTCTTACTAGACTCCTAATTTTCAAGTGTTGTCAACTGGAAAACCATACAACCTTTGAAACTTCAGTTTTTATATACAAAATGATAACAGGGTTATTGTAAGGCTTAATACAAATTACAAGTGAAAGAATTTGAATTCATTTGTATGACTTTGCCAGTCAATAATTCAAGTATGTTACTTGCTAGTACAGATTTTATATATGTCATATTTTTACACTGTAATTTTCAGGGTAGAACCACATAGAACTTTTTTTTTTTTTTAAGAAGGAAAAGAGGAGGGGCTGGAGAGATGCCTCAGGGGTTAGGAGCACTGGCTGTTCTCCCAGAGGACCCAGCTTCAATTCCCAGCACCCACATGGCAGCTCACAACTGTCTGTAACTCGTGTTCCAGAGATCTAACATCTTTATACCAATGCACATAAATAAAGCTAAATACATTAAAAAAGAAGGAGGAGGAGGAAAAGGGGGACTGAGAAGATGATTCAGTTGGCAAAAGAGCTTGGCCCATAAGCATGAAGAGTTTAGAGCCTCTGTATCCATGTAAATGCTAGGTGAATGTAGGAGCATATCTGTGATCCAGCTTTTAGGAAGGAGAAATGGAATCCTCATTGTGAGCTAGCTAACCATCGTAGCTATTGAAGAGATCCCAGTTCAAATGAGACCCTTCTTGAATATCTAAGATGGAAAGCAATCTGGGAAGATACCCAGCATCACTGCCTGGTCTCCTTAAGAACTCACATTTTCTCCTCTGCACACACACATCATTTCTTCAGTATGATAAAGATAGCATAGATAAATAGACTGATCCCTTGGAACAGATACATTTTTTATTTGGCTTTGGACTTTTAATCCCTGTTAACAAATAAATCCCCTACTTTGCATATTTTTTTTCATACTGGTTGCTCATGAATTGTGAGCTGGTCTTTCCCCCAGATTTGTATGTTAAAGTATAATCCTCACTGTGATAGTATTTGGAAGGGCGTCTTTAGGAGGCAGTGCTCTGAGAGAAGCCTTCATGAATAATCTAAGTGTCCTTGAGAAAAGGCCAGAGTGTTAGGTTGCTTTCTCAATCGTAGATGGATGCCATGAAAACTTGACAATCAGCCACCTAACAGATCTTCACTAGGTCTAGTTTTTACAACTATGAGAGGTAGATATATGTTGTTGCATATAACCTCCCTAAATCTATGTGTTATGTTATAGGAGCTTGAACTATCTGTGGCAGATACTATAGGCTTTTATGTTATTTTGATAAGATGTGCCTCAATGATTCCTTCTAATTACATCAATTTAAAAAACCTGAAAGTTTTTCTAAAGACAATCATTAAAGTCACTGGAAATTGACAAAAAAAAATAATAAAGGGAATATTTATAGCAATGTTTTGCTTAGAGTTAATTACTTATAACCTGTCACTTTCTGCATTGTTCCCACCTGAGTATGTCACTTTGAAAGAAATAAGCTCCTGTAAAATCTACATCTGAATTTTATAATTTTTATTAAATAAGTGTCTTAATTCCCTAGCAAGACAGAAGTTACCCCCCCGCAAAGTCAGCATTATTTTTCATCCTGCCTTCTTTGATGTGGCAATTACACTGCCTTTACCTAACCATCCTGTTCACTAAGAGGAGCATTTTGGCTCTGATACTTATTTACTTCCATCTCTGGTTTTTAGACTTAGCCTTTGGCATTTGATATTTCCCAGTGATACTTTGAGTAATGCTTCAGATTATGTTTAGTACCAAAAATAGTTGCCAAATTAATCAGTGGCTCTATAGACAAATCATGTTGTAATGATGTTACAACAAAAATATTTATATTTTGGGACTGATGGTCTCTGTCACATTTACTTCTATAATAGTCACTTTTTCAAATTGTGGCAGAATAATAAACTGAAATAAAGGGAACTTACTGAAACTGTATGAGACTATGCCTCCAGTTACCTCTGTAACTGGACTTCATTCAGATCTTATTTATAAAATGAGAGCTGACACTGGATTATTGCTATAGTTCTAGCTAGCTGGAAAAATTCTCAAACAAGCAAATTTAACCATGTCTGTCACCTATATTTATTTTTCCTAAAAGATCTTTCTCATATCGTAGTGATGTGATGATCCTGAAGTCCTACTAACTTCTGTCAATGCACAGGACACCTAGGTGGCATTTGCCTGAGGCATCAAGAAATCTGTCCTGTACCCTCTAAGAGTTCTTCAGTTTTGATCTCTAGTTCTTCAGCTCTATAATTAGTCTTTGTGTTGACCACCACAAAAGGTTTAGAAAGTCTTTGTTTGCAAATGAAAAGATGGTTATAAAGCTTCCTGCCCCTAGATCTGCTCCCTTGTATTTTGATGTTGTCATGAAGGATAGAAACCAGTAGTCAGTTTCTGTTTAGACATGCCTATATTAGTTGTCTTTCTTGTTGCTCTAACAAGATTCTTGGATACTATTGTGCCCAGAGTCCAGACTCCCAAAAAGACTACCAAGAGACCAGGTCCAGTGCAACAGCAAGCAATCTCTTTACTGACAAACTGGCTTGGATTACTCTGCCCATCTCCGTTCAGTGCAGCAGTGGAGTAAGAGCAGAACAAGACAAGGGATTTTTTTTAGGGGGGAGGGGATTTCTAGGGGCTTCAGAGCTGCAGGATTACATCAAGGGGTACCTGTTATGAATTCACTGGCTGCTTTGAATTCTAGAAATGTTTCATCATTTAGCAGCAGTCTTAAGGTTTACCTGTATTAGCAGATCAGCAGATGTATACCTGGATACTATCAGTTCTATTGTTAATGTCCCTTTCCCAGGAATGTTTGCAATATCAGGTATTTCCTGTTAGGTGCTGGATGGTGTCCACTCATGGACTCTTCTAGAACCAGCAGGTCTGGCTTTCATTAAGCCTGTCATGGCAGCTTTGTGGTCAAGCTGCTCTGGGCCCCACAGAACAGCTAAGAAGAAGGAAGAAATGTTTACTTACTTTAGCTCACACGGAAATAGGGCAAATGACTGTTAAGTTGTGAAGCTGTTACCTTGTTACCTTTTGGTAAATACTTCTAAAAATTGAATCCCCTTTTTTTAATTGTCAACATTATTTCTGTCATTGACTTCATTTTTGTGTATTGATTGGCATTTAGAGTTGGGTTTCTCCTTTGAGGATCTTCCCTGGGTTTGTGTTTCTTACAGTCAGAAACTTTTAATAACTATAATAAAGTTCTCCGGTACCTGAAAGAAAAAAGGCATCATCAAATTCTTTTTTTCTTTTATTATTATTATTATTATGAACAAAGAAGTCACACTTTCTATCCTTGTATATTTTTATTCAAGGTCCCTTCCCCCTCCCACCACATCAGGTCATTCTTTCTTCTCCACAACTCCCCATCCCCTCCCTGGGCAGGCAGCAGGCATTCCCATGGTCCCACTGACCCAATATTGCTTAGTTCAGTCTCCATTCCTGGCAGATCCAGTTTTCTCCCCCCTCCCTCAAGAGTGAGTCAGGTGTTCCTCTAGGGGGAGTGGGATCCTAAGGGTCAGTCCAGGGTGTTTCTGATCCCAAGCTCTTCAGTGGTTGTGGTTTGCAGCTTGGGCATGCTTTGCCTTTTTCTTGTTTGTTTGTTTGTTTGTTTGTTTGGAGTCCACTAATGAATGAGTACATCCCCTGCTTATCTTTCTGTGTTTGTGATACCTCGCTCAGGAGGATATTCTCCAAATCCATCCATTTGCCTGCAAATTTTAGGATATCATTTTTTCTTACTGCTGAGTAGTACTCCACTGTGTAGATGTACCACAGTTTGTTAATCCATTCTTTATTTGAGGGACATCTAGGTTGTTTCCAGGTTCTTGCTATTACAAATAACACTGCTATAAACATACTAGAGCTAATGCCTTTGGAGTGTGACTGTGCATCTTTAGGGTATACACCCAGAAGTGGTACTGCTGGGTCCCTGGGGAGATTGATTCTCAATTTTCTGAGAATATACCATACTGCATTCCAAAGTGGCTGAACAAGCTTACACTCCCACCAACAATGGAGGAGTGTTCCCCTTGCTCCGCATCCTCTCCAACATAGGCTGTCCTCTGTGTCTTTTATCTTTGCCAATCTAACAGGTGTCAGGTGGTATCTCAAAGTTGTTTTGATTTGCATTTTTCTGATGGCTAAAGATGATGAGCACTTTTTCAGGTACCTTTCAGCCATTCATAATTCTTCTGCTGAGAATTCCCTTTTTAGATCTGAACCCCATTTTTTGATTGGGTTATTCAAGGTTTTGGGCTCTAGATTCTTGAGTTCTTTACATATCTTAGAGATCAGTCCTCTATCACTTGTAGGGTTGATGAAAGTCTTTTCCCATTCTGTAGGCTGTCATTTCGTCCTATTGACAGTGTCCTTGGCTTTACAGATCATTAAATTCTTTAGTCGTGTGACTTCACTGTTGTCATCTAAACTTGTTTTCCAACATTGATTCTTCTAAATTTTCAAAACTTCTCTTCATGTAAAGTAATTATGGAAGAATTGATTTTGGCCAAGCATGGTGGCTCACACCTTTATTCCCAGCACTCAGGAGGCAGAGGCAGGTGGATCTCTGTGAGTTTAAGGCCAACCTGGCCTACAGAGTTCCAAGACTGCCAGGCTATTACACAGAGAAATCTTGTCTTGAAAAAAGGAATTTTTCAAGAAAAAGAGACAAGAATTGCTTGTGTAGTCATATCTTCAGTGCCCAAGAGGAGCGCAGGAGCGCATTCACTTGTGATCTCCTTCATGACTCGGTCCTCATTTCCTCACATCAGCAAGTTTTCAGTGTTTCATCCATACTTTTTTTTTTTGTTCTATAATAATTTTATTTTGTTTTACTTCCCCTTTTTGTCAGATCCAATTACCCCATTATGGTCAACTATGATTTCCAAACTTATTCTTACTGAATAATTTATAAGGATGTAGAAGTTTTTATTTTAGTCTTATAGTTACTTTGTGTTAGGTCAGTTGATGGAAATGAGAACATTGAGGCAGCAACAGAAATGTGTTGTAGGATTTATGGGTTTACATGACTTTCCTGCAGTGTAATCTTAGAGATAACATTTTTTGGAACAGTGAGATGGAGCTATCGGGATAAAAATTAGGAAAGAATGGAGTTTTTCTAGTTGTTACCTTTCTGTCCTGTAAACTAGAAGAACTGTTTGTGGGTGAGACCAGAGCAGTGAATTCAGATGGGGGATGATGAAGACAGTATTCATGACAACGGATGGTTTCTGACTTGGTTATTTGATTTCAGTACATAACCTTGATACTGGTTTTTTTTACACATAGGTTTGTTTCTCCTTGGCAATTTAGAAAAATATTTTTTAAGCCTTGTGTAGCTCTCATTACTGGCTACAACATAATCATAAGAAGATTTTTTTTAATCTTTGCCAGTATTTTTTATTAGCTTTCAAAGAATTGGCTTTTATTAGCATTTCCCAGACCAAGTTTGCTTTTGTTGCTTCTCACCATTTGAATTGAGTGTAATTTGCTCTAAAAAACTCTTGTATGTTTTCTGTGAGTTTCCTAAGGAGCTAGGGAGAAGATGATACAGAACTAGTAAAATATTGGTTATCATTGATGTTGGTAGTTCGTTTTTATATGTTTTGAGTATTAGTAATAAGTTAAAAACAAAAATACCACCACCAAAAATTACTCATTTTTTATTATAGGCTCCATCACACACTAACCATATGAAACTGGGTGGTGTGGTACATTTTTTATTTTTTAAAGTTCAGTGGGTGACATGGTTGAAAAGTCTCTGCTTTATTTTAAAAACATTAAATGGAGTGGTAGTGGTTGTCATTTTATGTAGAAAGAAACAAACTCAAGAAGGTTGAATGTTAAAAGACACCCACCCAGGGCTCTGTCAGCCTCACATTGAGTATCATTGTTATTATGTGACGCTGTTCCTCTGTTCACCATGAAAGGAATGCTTGTCTTGCTAATTACTGTCACATGATTTGTTAAAGATTCTTCTTTATTGATTTATCATTGTTTATGTAGTTCTGTTCTAGAATATTCCTAGTTTTAGGAGGAAATGCTTGCTACAAACCTGAGGTTCAAAATCCCTTCTGTGAGTGGACACTCAGAATCCAGGCTAATCTCTCTGCCTTCTCACCCCTTGTTGTCGGTGTCACGGCCTGGGGATCAGAAAGCCTGCAGAAGTAGCTCTCATAGAGAAAAGATACTGCTGTTCATCCCAGGCCCTGTACACTACAGCAGGAAATCTACATGCAAATTAAAGATTTGGGTGACAAATGATAATGCTTGTCATCACTCTAATGTCTTAAGTTTCCTGGGTATTGTTAATTCAAAACATAGTTTGAATTGACTTAATGTTATTGATTCCTATACTCATTACACCTTAAAAGAAAACCTTGCCTTTGCAGGGGAAATATGGTTATCAGATGCTTTAGTTATCATAGAATAAAAGACCTGGCAGGATCTGAACGGGGAGAGTGACAGTTAAATGGACGTGGCGAAGGTTAATGCTTGCTTCCTGCATTGATATGGGAGGTCCCCATGACTTGTCAGTGTACTCCTGTAGTACATGCCGTACATCTTCATTAGGAAGGCAGATAGCAATCAGTTTCAGGTTTCCAGATGGTCCTGTGGCCAGGCCATAATTAACCTTTTGAACTTGGAATTGTAGCAGAATGTACTATTGGCTTAGGTTATCAATTATGGTCAGAGTCAATTGATACTCACTCAAAGAGGCTTATTGTTGATTGATATTATAATTTACTCATCTTCCCACTGTGGTGATTAAAATGTAAAGGTGACATGATATGCTATTCCAATTTCTGTTCCTAGAAAGAGATTTTATAAGCCTTGCCAAACTGTTAAGTAAAAGAGTTTCTTGTTAAAAAGTTCTTTCGGTCTCAAATTTCAATTTTCTGTGTACTCATACAACTGCTTTTAAAATTATATGGTATGTCCAGCTTGTAACAGAACTGACTACTTTAAATGTCAGTTTTTAAAAATTAAAGTTTAGACAAACCATTTAGTTGTTATATTTTATGCATTTATGTATGCATTTTATCTAACATTTCATTTAAATCAAATACTATCAGAAAAATAGCTAATGTGATTTTTTGTATTGGAAAAACTTAATAGAAAATGTGCTAACAAGAAAAATCTTAGCAGTTGAAATGAAGGCAGCATTATTTGAATGTATGCCCAATGAACCATTAGGCTTTAAGACAATTGCTTAAATTAAGCAGCTTTTTATTCTCAAAATTTTTTGTTAATTTTAGGCTTAATAACTTATCATCAATGAATCATTCTTTAATCAATTTTCATTAAATTACTTATGAATAGAAAGACATTATATTCAAATGTTTACTGAAATATTTTTATAATGGTGATATAAGTGTATACAATATCAATTTAGAGGTGAGAGGAAAGTTATTGAAAACAGACTGGAAATAAAGAAATTAAAAATGGAAATGAACATGAATATAATGTCGTGAATGCTGCAGTCTTACATTCTTTCTTCTGGTAATATAGCATAATGCCTAGACTCTTGACTTACTGTTTGGTACTTCCCAGCCCTTGTCCCCTTACATTTCTCTCCCCATATGTGTCTCATGAGCCATCTAGGGGAGGGGGAGTTTCTTTGCCCCTCTTGGGTCTTTCAGTTCTGGACCTGTAAATTAGACTTTTTTTTAAAGATCTATTTATTGTGTTCTTCCTGCGTGTATGCCTACATGGCAGAAGAGGGCACCAGATCTCATTATAGATGTTGTGAGGCACCATGTGGTTGCTGAGAATTGAACTCATGACCTCTAGAAGAAGAGCCAGTGCTCTTAACCTCTGAACCATCTCTCTCTAGCCCATAAATTCTAAAAACAAATTAGCAGAAGAAAGTCATGAAAAATTTATTCAGTAATTTTTATTTATATGTAAAAGCCTTTATAAGAAAAATAAAGGCCCAAAGAAGTGATTAGAACAAAAGTTTGGCATAATGTTCTACATAGTGAAAACCTAGTAGGACTGATGAGTTGGAGTCATCTACAGATAGTTCAAGCACGGTAACTAGGAAGGGCCCACTGAACGTGATTTGTTTGTTGATTTCTTTCTACTTTTTGCGTGGTACGAAGAGAACACCTTTCACTGGGTCTTCTACTCTGAGGAAGAAAACACAAGTTAAGAGTACTCCTCTTACATCTGCTGTTTGTAAAGTACCTTTAACCCAAAACAATGGTATGCCAAATGTATATTGTGTATATCATTCTGCTACCTGTTTTTAAACTCAGTCATTTCTAAGATGCAGTCATTTAGCTGTTTCCCAGACTTCTCCGTTTCACTGTGTTAAGTGTGGAAATCATTTGATCTCTCCCACCATCTTCCTGAATTGTTTTTGTAAGGTGCTGTAATTTCTTTCTCTTGTCTCTTCCTCTCTTCTTCTCCTTTCTCTCTCTAGTGATGGGAATTAAACCCAGGACCTCCTGTATGCTAGGAGAAGACACTTTAGTCTTTTACCACTGAACTACCTATAAACTCCTCATAGTTATTTTTCATCTACCACTTAGTGGAAGCCCCTAATTTTATTTAGTCTTGGCTTCCTACTCCCCAATTTCCTAAAAAAACTGTTAAATTGTCAGTTGGTTAGTGAGTTCTCCAAGAACAGGCTCTATGATGCTCTTGTGCTCAGATTGGCTCCCTCGGTTTTCTCCAACACAGGAAGTCTTTACCCTTACAGGCTCTGACTCTGTCTCTTCTACTCTTTGAATAGCAGAGTTATCTTTTCTCTAATTACAACCATTCTTATTCTATTGTCTTTAAATAAAGTACTTCTCACCTCTCTGGTCACAAGTGTGACCTGCCTTGTACATGCCAAATGAGAAACTTAGGAAGATCTGAGTAGCTAAGCTGTGCTGCTGATGGTCTGCAGTTCTCTCACTTCTCCCCTGTTGTGTGCTCTGTACCTCTTTCAGATCCACCACTCTGTGCTTTTCATGAGTCTATAACTCTTTCTAAAGAGGTCACATAGTACAGCAGTTTTCAGTTCCCATGGTAACATTCACCTGTGTACTGTAGTCTTGGTTACCTGATGACACTGCTTTCACACACCTTCCTTGAGTAGATTAGTATCTTATGTCTTCATCCTATAAATACTGATTAAAGATACAAATTGCTGGGAATTGATTAATACTCTGAAAAGGGTTGGGGACAGTACAGGAAACAAAAATATAGGAAAAAGGCAGGCCATTCTTGGTTTTATTAATTCTGGGCCCAGAGGTAAAGTTTATATCTTACCTGAGCCTTAATTTTCCCCTTGTAACAGGGGCATAAAATTTTTGCTTCAGTGCCATGCCTGTCATATGGTAGGTATTCAATAATTCTTTCTTTCCTTCTTGCTTTTGCTGTGATGTAAGCACAGCATAATTCTAATAATGGTCCAATGGAACTTCAGGGTACAGCTGGACCTCTAACAGTCAGACTTCTCGTTTCAACAGCTCCTGCCATGGCATTTGCCCTTCATGTGACTGCATGTCCCTTTTCTCTTAGAAAACTACCAGTGATTAATTTTTTTAAATTTGCATATATTTGGTAGTTATTTACCCAAGCTACTGCTATTTAGAAATGGAAGAATCATCACTATTGGGGTATTAGTTCACCATTGTGCATAGATAGTCATTCATCCATTCACTTATTCACAAAAGTATGAGCACTTCCTGTGCTTACATAGTCCAGATTGTGCTAGATATTAGCTGCACATTGATAAATAAAGAGCTGGTAAACCAGGTGTTCACAGAAGGGTGTTCACAACACTTCAACCAGTAGGTATCTTCATCTTAGCTTTTTTATCCTATACTAGGCCAAGCTTTTAGATTCAGTTACCTCACTTAATTTATAGAACAGTTCCTCCAAGCTATAATTATTGCTCTTTTCACAGGAGGAAATTAAGTCTCTGATAAGTTGAATGTTGTCCCCTCAGTTATAGCTAATATGAAGATCTGGGATTCAGCCTAGCCTTTCCAAATCTAAAAACTGCTTTTAATTCCTGTGCCAACAGGTTTCAGAGTGAGTTCTAAGAACTCTTTGGTCTCCACAACCCTATCAGGGGCTGAGTAATACCAAAACAATTATTTATGTTTATAATCTCACACCTAATTGTGCATTGTTGCTTTGAGAGACTGTATGCCATATTGTATCACAAAAGATTGAATGTAGAGGCAGCTATAAAACAATCTACCTTCTTCAGCTCTTAAGCAGATATTAAAGTATAAAAAAGTACATAAACCAAAATGTTTGGAAACTAGTATTGTATACATTTATCTCATTTCACACTTTCTTATCTGTGTTTTGAGTGTTTAAATTAAGTCCTTAGTTGCAGAAAGCCTGACTATTCAGTTTAGAATAGTGTGTTTTTTTGTTACCAGTCGTCCAAGTTGTTACAGTAATACTTGAGAAGTGTGTGACTAACTGCTTGGTAACTGAGGTCAGGCCTGCAGTTCTGAGTTTCAAAGCTAGAAAATCAGTGCTAAAAGCTGCCTGAGCTCAGATGGCAGCAAGAGGACCTGTAACCCTTCCTTAGAGGTACCAATTGTTTGCTGTGCACACCAAAGTAAGCATGTTAGCTTTGACCCTGCCGTCCATAATTTTATAGTTAAATTGAAGAAATTCAGTTTTTGTTTTGGATGAAGTCATCAAAGATAGTCAGTGTGTGATATCAGTATGTGGAATGTGCTTCCTCTTTCTCCCTTTTCTATCTCTAACAGAAAGTCTTCCCTGGGTTTTTAAATCTTTAACCTTATGATGAAAGACGAATGGGTAGAGAATTATAATGCCGTAAGCTTAGCAACCTATTTCTAAAACCAGTCAAAACAAAAATAATTTGCTGGCCTGTGGTGGCACGTGCCTTTAATCCCAGCACATGAAAGACAGAGGCAGGTGGATCCCAGCTTCAAACCACAAAGCTAGTTCCAGGACAGCCAGGGATACACAAGGAAATCCAGACTCAAAAACAAAACAAAAATAGTTTTATCAATCATCTCTGGAATTATAATTTAGGTCAGTATGAATGAATCTTGATAAATCTACTGATAGATATTTATTATAGAAATGAATATAGCTTTATTGGCCTGAGTGAGGTGATAGGTTTTGATAGCTGGGTGGTGAATAAGCTAAGTTCTTAGAGACTTTTAACTTAAAGGAATATTCTCTACTGTCTACACACTGCATACACCAACATGTTTCTCTACTTTCTATTTATTTGCTTCAATTGAGTGCAGACTCAGGAGAAGGTGATTGGAAGCTTATTCCTGTGCTAGGACATAGATTTATATCTAATGTGTATGCACCATCCTCGTTCAGGTCGAACTATATCAGCTGTCAGAAGTGACTCTTGGTTTGGTTTCTTTTTCTTCCAGAATCACATCAGTAGAGTTAGGCCCACAAATAAGATCAGAGGTGTAGTAAAAAAAATTAAAATAAGAAAACTTGTTTGTGCAACATAAAGACATAAAACAGGCATTTAACAAATATATTTGGCATGAAGACTTTAATTTAGAAAAGCAAACAGTTTTGAGGTATGTGTGGGTTGATTAATATGTGTTGTGGATATAGTATGGTAGAATTCTACCATTTTGGAAATAGAGCTGACTTGAGTTTCAACAGTTTAGATAAAGCTTGCTTTACATAAGACCATAATAGTTCTTGAAACATCCTCCTCCCTCATCACCATCCTCCAAAAAACCCAGTAGACCAATACTGAGTTCCACAGTTAGAATGAACGTAGAATAAACACCACATGGATCATAAAGCATCTCATCTCTCATCTCATTCATTTCTTATTAGTTGTGCTTTTATTATTGTGAAGGTATCACCATTTCTCTTTGTTCTTTTTAAGACATGCTCAACCAAAATACGTTTAAAAAATAATTTTGTATATAGAAGTACCATTTTTAATTATGCATATTTTAGTAAGGATTACTTAGAAAATGCAGGGATATATCATCAAAGATATAGTTGGTAGCCTTTGCAGAAGTGACCTTGTATGGTGGAGATAAAAAGCTACTTCTAATTGGTTTTTTTGTTACGCAGAAATTAAAAGTTTGATACAATTTCATTTATACTGGAAATACATATTTTATTAATAGCATTCATTTGAGTAGTCTATTATTTCATATATATTTAGACTTCTGTCTCCTGAATTTTTCTGCTAATTACCATGATAATGGTGTGAGCATTTTAATTGTAAAGAATTGGGTTCGAACGTGGTTCTATCTTTTGGCATGCTTTCATCAGATTACCCACACTCTTAGAGCTTCAGCTTGTTTTATATAAAGTTGGAATAAACAAGGCCATTTAAGAACAAAGAAGATTACATATCATAAATTCAAAATGTTCATTGTCTCTATAAGATTTGAATTTTCCCTTAAAAATAAGATTATGTCTCAAAGGTTTCTAGGCAGTTGAAATTGTACTTATTTTTATTTGTGGTTGTTTTTTCAAGATCTGACACTAGCTTCCAAATAACGAGACAATGTTAATTTGTCTGGCTCAGTGCTACTATATTGTACAGCTTGGAAAGAAAGTGCTGTTTTTGCAGTCTTTTCATTCAGATGGTTTATGAATTAAGAGCATGGGCCTATCATATTCTAAGATCCTGTAGTTCATTATTGCAAAACAAAGTATCCATTTATTAGGCAAGGATTGCCTATGATGTCTGCAAGAGTAAACAGACCCACTCATAAGAATAAGTGTTGCCTTCAAATTTGTACTGAAGTGTGCTGAAAAACATGTATGCTATGGCTGTGATAATGAGCACTACAGTAGAGAGAGGTGATTTATGATACCTGTTTCTGACAGCTATAGTGCGGAGATTCCCAGGGTATCCGATCACGGCATTAGCATGCTGACAGCTCAGCATTTAGAACATTATGGTAATTTATCCTGCCTATGCTGTCACCTGCACTGTCAGAGTTTCTTTTTAATGATGGCATAACTATTTTGTTTGTTTGTACTGCATTCTTTTCATTTGGCTAATGCTTTCTCATTAGATTGAACCTAGTAAATGAGAGTAATTAAGTGCTTCCTATAGCTCAGATGCAATGATTAAGCTGCAGAGCAGCTACTGATTATGTTTTGTCATTTATCTCTATTAATCTGAGAATAATCCAGATGATAAACACATGTAATTTTTTGCTAATGTTCAATAGATGAAATTTATAGTTCCTCAGTGGAACCAAGCATTAAGTATATATTCATATATAAATAATAAGTTGCTACATGTGGACCTGCTTTAAGTAAACATACAAGTTACAACTAAAGTTAATAAAAAATATTATTTTAATTGCCACACTGAATTTGCTCTTTCCTAAAATGTTCTTTCCTCCCAACCAGAGAAAAAGAGGAAGTCTAAGGGCAAGATTGGCTTGTTTTAATACATGAGTACTTTGGATCTCTCTATTCTGAATCTTTCACTTCTCAAGTACTCTGATTTTCTATTTGTACTAATTTATCATTATTCCAGGAAAAAATAGTTATACTATTAGAAAGCTAATAGGATTAGTTCTTTAATAAATTAACTTTAATAATAACTTTAATAAGTTAAACTGTAGAAATAATAATGTAGAGTTACATTATAGTTTTTGAAAATACATACCTTTTATTTGTTTATATATCACATTTGTTCTAAAGATAATAGTACCTTTAGAATTTTGATATGGATTGTATAGATTATGAGTAGTAATTAGTTTTTAATGTGTCTGTAAAATAATCAACTGATGCATTTTATTTATAATTGAAAAGCAACATATGCCAACTTCATGTGTTTTAAACTGTCAGTATGCAAAGATTTGTTCCACGTGCTTTATTAATGTGAAAATCCAGCGGTTTTTAAAAAAATATTGAAAAATGGGGTTATTTTTAGGTTACAGCATTGTAATACTATTTTTACAAATGTTTTTTATCACAAAATTGCTTAAGGTAAGCTACCCTAAATTTTCATTTCCTATACAGATGATAGGAAATTTGAAGGGAACCTAGGTATTGCATTAGTTACAATCCTCTAAGTAATTATGATTGTAAGAGAGATGTACTTGATCTTTCTATAGCTTGCTTTCAGACACTGTACTGCATGAAGAGCTGCATTCTCAATTCACAGAACAAAAGGGCTTTTGAGTATTTATACCTATAGTATTGTGCATAATTGAATTGTTTGCTGAATTTTGCCATATTAGCAAATTATATAATCTAAATTAAGTGTTTGAATATTGATGCTAAGCCTATCTAACATAATTTTAGTGGAATATTAATTTTTAAAATTGAAGACATTATATAAACCTTGAGTGGAATTTCATTCTTTGAATTTCTTTACAAGAGAATAAATTGCTGTTAAAAGGGTGGTTTAGACTACATAGTGAACTTTTTCCTCTTTGGGTATAAAAATGTCTTCATGTAGACTTAGTGGAAATTGAAGTGCACATAAAATTAATGGCTCATTGAGTTCTTTGCAAGTCTTTTCAAATTGTTTATCATACAGTTTATACGATTTAAAACTTGACCTGATGGATTTTCATCTTTTTTAGAAATCAAAATTATAATTCTGTACTTAAGGCTGAGCTGGAATGTGTGTTGAAACTCTCAGATTATATATGAAGAGATGAATGTCGGTATTAACATATAGAAGACTGTCTTTGCAATTGTTGAGCATTCTGGAGAGCACTGTCCACTGGCTACAGAAACAAAGACAGAGAGTCTCAAGTTCCTGTTCAGAAATTGCTCTTCATAATTTCTTCATAAAATTAGCATGTATAGTCCTAATGTGATGTGTTAAACTAATGTGTTGTTCCACAAATGTTAAACTGTAAAATGAGAGACCAAAAAAATGTTTTAGAAGTCACGAATATTTTTCTAGCACCGTGAATTGATTTTTTTTTTAAGTAAAAATTAGATAATACTTAAAGAGGGGATGTTTACTAAGACTTCTTTTTCAGTGGTTTAAAAGATGAAAGCATTGGTTTTCATAGACTGGAACATTTTGACACAAAGCCTGTTGGACTATTTTGAGTATTAAATATCATTGTCCTTTTTTTGTTTCTCTGCATAGTTTTTAAATTCCCTTTCATAAACAATAGTACACTTTACAGTTGTTAGTTACCCTAAAGCCACATTCCCCTTTAAACAAAGACAAAGTCTGAGCTGTTAATGTTGAAATCACAATATACAAGTATTTCTTTGTTCCTAGCTTTAAGAATAATTATAAAATAAAGAAAATGTTTTCTCCTTGTTGGTCAGTTCTGTAGAAGTAATTTAAAATACTGTATATTGAATTCTTTGATCATTTCTCCTGTGTGGGTTGGGAGAGAAGTCAAAGCTGAGGCAATTGCTTCTGGGCTCTCTTTCTGTGTGCTTGGTAAATGAAACACAAGGATTCTCACCAAACCACATGACTAATGGCCACCTCCAGTGCCGCCTGCAATCAAAGATTAATTTGCTTTATCAAGTTTAAAGAATACTGGGTGATAAATCATGTCAAAAAGAAATAATCAGTCAAAGGCTGATTCTTTTCTACATGTGAGGACAGGTGCTACAAGGCATGCACTTGCCATTCACAGTTAATTTTGATTTTATGCATTTATTATGTTCATCTTAATTTGTGTTTAGTTGACACTTGAATCAAATAATTTCTATCATTAAGACCAACTAGCATCTCAACTGAGTGGTGACGATATGTTAGATCCAAAATGACATCCCCGTATGTTGTGATAAGCATATTATCATGAGTATTGCTAGTAGCTGGTTTTTTTGTAAGGTAAGAATTAGCTAATGTCAAATGGAAGTGAAGTTGTATTTTTGCATGTAAGGATGCCCAGCATGAACTATGTATTCATATGTGAAATATAAGTCTATCTTGTGTGTGTGTGTGTGTGTGTGTGTGTGTGTGTCTGTCTGTCCGTCTATACTTATATAAAATATTTTTTAATGCTCAGATCTCACTTTTTTTTGTCTTTTAAAGTAAAAGAGAAAGAACTGGAGTCCAATTCAGGATCTTTCTTGGAGTCATTACATATAAAGAGATGGCCTTACCAGTGCTGAGCAACAGGCACATTTTGAGTAATGTCTAGTACTAGGTTTGTGTTCTGTTATCTGTGGTCCTGTAGCATTCTTTAAAAAGCAAGTCTCCATGTTGTTGTCATTAGGACATGTTTGGAATATGTAGCTATGTATGCACCTAGATCTTTACTAGCTCACTTTAACGTTGTTGAGAAATGAGTAGTAGTCCCTCTGGTATGTAGAATTAAATAAATGTTCATCATATACTCAAGACTCAGAACTATAAAGGTGCCTACTTGTGAAAGCAGCTGTGGAAAATCTTATTTCTGGAATGGCTCATATCTTCATAGCCAATCTTTCTCAGCTCAGTTTTCCTCAAGCAACTTGATAGCCATGCAAGGGGGTTTGTGGCTGGCTCTTGTTTATATCTTCTGCTTCTGATTCCTGCGAATTATCTTAAATATTTATAAAGGTTCATTATTGATCTCACTACCATCCCAAAGAGAAAGTGCCTTGTTAGATTTTGCTAGGACTTAAGGCTTTCTTTTTAAACTGAGCAGGCTCTAACTTGTCTGTGCACTGTGCTTAGAGTGTGAAATGTCCTCAGAGGCTCATAGGTTTGGTCTTTGGGGAAGGCTGTCGACCCTTGAGGAGCTGGAGTGGCACTGAAGAGAGTGGGTCACTGACGAAAGGTCTGAGGTTTGCAGTCCAGCTCACTTCTGCCTCTGGATACAGAGGCCATGTAAGCAACTGCTTCACGCTTGTGTCCTCAGACTGCAAGGCCCCCTTAAGTTGCTCTGTGTTGGTTAATCGGTCACAATAAGAAAACTAACGTACTATATTCCCATTGTTTCAAGTGAAAGAATTTGATGTGACATCTTTCAGTTCTAAGCTTATAAGACAGGATGGTGCAGTCCCTTATGTTTTGAATATTTTGACTATGATAAAACAGTGAGTCAGTCACTGGTACTCATTGGCTGTTGGCATAATAGCATTCTATGCTTAGGAATTGCTAAGGCATAGATGACATCGTAAAGTAAACCAGGATTCTATCTGAAGAGTAGCCCTTCTGCCCAAAATCTAAGTTCAGTATTGAATAAATAATGTTGTTATTAGTGTCAGGGGTGTTGAAGTCTTACTAGTGGGCCCTACAGTAATCATTTTTTAGTATTACCATTAGGATATGCTTCTGGATAGGAAAATGTGTTCCTCTTCCTCTGCACAGATAAAGTATAAAATACCCTCTCCCTTCTCACTTTGGTTAGATGTTGGCACTGATGGATGACTCACCTATAAAACTGTATACAATCTTTACATATTTTTTCATGACATTTTATTATTCTTTCTCTTCATTCCTTATTCAGCTTTATATTATACCTGTTCTTCATTTTTATTTATTCTTTGTTTCATTTTAATTCATTTTTTGACTTTTTGATGTCAAGCTATCCTTTGTACCATTTCAGATACTGCAGTGAGTCACTTCATGAATACATAGAATTTTCTACACATGAATGAGCAAGAAATCTCTGAGGTCTTAGGGGTCACAGTCAAAGTTTTCACATTTCCTTTTAGGACTGTAGAGAACAGTAAGAGGTGTCAGTCCCATCTCACAGTAGCATGGACACTGGACAAACTGCAAGCCTATGACCCTGAGCGAAAGCTGAGATTCCAGCATAACCAAGTAGTCAGAAATTGAAAGACAGTAGTCATGAGAAGACAAGAAACAGAGTTCTTCCTTAGCTTGGGACACTGGGAAGAACAACCAATAAGAACTGTTCATGAAATGGTGAGGCCAAGTACAAACTGGCCAAGGCAATAGCAAAGAAAGTTCCTTGCAGCCTTAAGCACGTGGGGATTTTATAGGCACTTGTAGGCGTTTTCCCCCCACAGACCCTACAAAGCAGTTCTTCATACTAAGGAAGGGGATTACAAAATCTAGACTCCTTGGCCATCAAGGAAGAGAATTGAAGATAAGGAAATTAAAAGGTTAATTATCCCTGGTGGGTTGTTTCCTTTTTTTTCTGTAAAGGTAACAGAAATAAATACAAGTATATATAAGGTATATGTGGTTTAATCAACATATTTCTTTTCCTTCTTTGATATTGAAAGAGCCTGGAATCAATGGAGCTACAAATAGCAGTAAAGTCACCTAAATCTCAGACCTTGATTTCTAAGTTCAATTTTCCAATAAAGGGAACCAAAGCTTGTTAAAAATGGGTCCTTCGCAGGATTGGATCACAGAAAATATATGTGATGCCTTCCATAGGTAAGAGGAGGTAGGGATAAGTGCCGAGTTAGCGCTTCTATAGGAGGGCAACTTCCATTGGTTTTGACTGAAATGCATGTGTTATTAATTAAATCACAACATTCAGCAAATTTTACTTGTGGATGATTTCAAATAAATACATTAAGAGAAAATAAAAGAAATATAAAGTTGTTATTGGGATAACACAGTAATAAATGTGTTAATGGATACTAATATTAACAAGCATAAATTTAAAGACAAAATTTTTATTGGTCTCCAAATCTGACATATTTCACAATATATTTATTAATTACAAGAGAAAAATAGTTACTCTACTTGAGACTTCATCTCAAGATGAAGATTAACATCACAAGTAAAGATCTATTGACATTTACTATCCTGGGTATTTTTGATAAATATATACATATATATATTCTTAATCCAGTCAAGATTAAAGACAAAGCTAAAGATACACACTACAAAATAATTGCCCAGTATTTCTCAAAATTACAAGGAAAGACTTGAGGTGATGACAGTATAGTGGAATCCTAGATTGAGTTATAGAACAGAAAACTACAACAAAAAATCCTGTTGTGGGGACACAACTGAAATTCAGCAAGTCTGTAGTTTGGTTCATTTTGTATCAATATTCTGTCAGATGTTTACATCAGGAGAAAACATCTGAGTAACTCTTAAACCATTATTTTTTCTATGTAGGAAGCATTATTTCAAAGTATGAAGTTTGGTTTTGTTTTTTGTTTTGTTTCCATGGGTAGAAGGCAGGGTTGTGGTTAAGTCAGTGTTGAGTGCTTGCCTTGTTGGATTCAGAATTCTGGGTTTGAAATTCGATACTTCAGAAAGCAGGCAAATGGGGCAGAGCAGCAATGTTCTCTCTTTGACTATTAGAACTCTAACACACTGAAGAAGCCCAGTGTCTTTCCTGAGCTGACCTTGAACTCCTGTGCTGAAGTGATCCTCCCAATTCAGCCTTCTGAGTAACTGGTACTAGAGGTGCGTGCCCCATAGCCAGACTGAGTCTTATTAAAGAATTCTGCAGTTACCCACTGCTTCAAAACTTTCCCAGCCACCATTTCCATGCTCTTCTGTTTTCTTGAGCCTCCTTTCCTTCTGAGATTACTCATCTCAAGGTTGTTCCCTTGTGAGCTTCATTTGTAGCCTTGCCTTGCCTCTGAGTTCTTGGTGCTTGATCTATACTGAGTACTGGCAAAAAAAATTATTACAACGAGTCTCATCTCTATATATTCTCTCTCTCTCTCTCTCTCTTTCTCTCTCTCTCTCTCTCTCTCTTTCTCTCTCTCTCTCTCTCTTCCCCCCCCCCCCGTGTGTGTGGCTTGATTTATCTTTATTTTATATATGAGTATTCTATCTGTATGTAGGATTTATGCCAGAAGAGATTCACTATAGATGATTCACTATAGATGATTGTGAGCCACCATGTGGCTGCGGAGGATTGAACTAAGGATCTCTAGAAGAACAGCCAGTGCTCTTAACTGTTGAGCCATCTCTCCAGCCCCTGTATTTCTTCTCTTCATACCATTCTGGCATTAAAAATGTACATTACTTCTATTATCATGAGATTAGAGGAGGAAAACATTAATCATATACCCTTATTATTTTAATTATTATTTTTACTCTTGTCAAATATATTTAATAATTATATTATAGGAATTGGAGTATAGATATTCCCAAACTGATTTGCACATAGAAGCGGGGAAGGGGGAGGGTCAAGGACAACTTGTAGCCTGAAGTTTCTGACTTGTCCAGCCTGAGGTCCAGACTTGCAGTTCTGCAGCCTCTTAACCCCAAATAGTCACACAAAGGCTTATGTTAATTACACACTGTTTAACTTATGGCTCAGGCTCATTACTTGCTAGCTCTTTTAACTTAACCCATTTTCATTAATCTGTGTATTGTCACATGGCTTATGGCTTACCTGTGTTTCTTTACATCTTGCCTCCTTGGGCCCCAGCTCACAGTGTCTCCCTGTAACTCCACCCTCCTCCTTTATCTATGCTTGGAATTCCCACCTGCCTCTAAGCTGCTTAGCCATAGGCCAAAACAGCTCCTTTACTATCCAATGGTAATTCACAGCATACAGAAAGACATCCCACACCACTTCCTCTTTTCTGTCTAATCAAAAAGGAAGGTTTTGATTTTAACATAGTAAAATTATATATAACAAAACAGCTATCAAGCAAAAATTACAGTTGCAATATCTAGTCTATTTGTATTCAACAAAATTAAACAAATATTTTATCATCTACTTCATCTTTGTGAGTCTAAAGTTTTATATCTAATATATCTTTTAAAATTATTAAGAAAAACTATATCTATAGCTATGTAATCTTTAACTACATCAAAGACTACAGAAGGATATAATATTACCCAAGCAAACACAAATTGCAAGGAAGTCTAGAAATGACAGAGATGACACCTGACTGCCTTATAGTTACCCAAAGCTCTTTCATAATGATGGGGTATCTGTCTTTAGCCTACAGGCTTAGAGTCTCTGGTATACCTTTTAGTGATGCAGGATATCTGGCATAGTTTGTCAGTTGTTTTTCTTTGTGTCCTGAAAGATGCCTGACAGTTTTTTTCTGCAAAGCAGGAACCTGAAGGACCATCTCTGGCTTGTTCTGCCAAAGTTTAGAGGTCACTTTCTTATGGGTCCTGCATGTTCAGTTTATAGAGCACACTGTCAAGCAGTTAATATAAGAACAGCTTCTTGTCCAGTGGCTAGCAATTGCCACAAACAAAGTAATTTTTACATGAAGTTTCTTTGATGCCCATTATTTTCTTGAAATAAATTGGTGCTGCCAGGAGCAGACCTGTCTCTCTGTCTAGAATTTTAAAAATATATATATTTGTTTAACTTAGCAGCCTTTGTAATCACTTGTCTTTTTGTAGTTAGCTCATTAAAAGTTAAAAAAAATTAAAAGAAAACACAATAATAACTATAATCTAGACTGTGTATTTTCTATCTTTGCAAGGCTTTTTATATTTTTATTTTTTAAGGGCTTTTTTTTAACCCTTTTTTTTCTTTCTCAGTCTATGTATTTTTTAATAACATTTTAACCTATTGAGAGGTTTTTTTCTATCTGAATCTGTTTCATTGTGTATCTTTAATCATTTTTTTAAGTAGAAAAGCTTTTGACTATATAGTGCTGCTCACTGCAAGGAAACAGAGCAGTCTCAGAAAATGCTGTTACTAAGAAACCGTCTTTGACTCTTTTTTTTTGTTGTTGTTGTTCAATATAAACAGAAACTTTAAATCTATTATATGCAACTTTTTGCTTATATTGAGTCTTTTGTGAAACTTTGGGAACTGGCATTGGTTTAAGCTGCCTGCCATGGACCTGCCATTTTGAAATTTAAATCCAAACACCATGGTGTCTCTGTATCATGACTCATTTTAGAGATATAATGTAGAAGCTATTTTTGGCTCTATTTTTGTGCTCTGGAACTCTTTTAAAGCTTTTTTTAGCTTTATGTGGGTGTTTGGCCCACCCAGGGATGCCATCTATAACATAAGGTTTCTTTCCCCATCAGGCCAGAGGTCCAGACCTGCATGGCAGCTTTTCACACAAGAAAATGACTCAGACGCTCATATTAATTTTATCTTGTTTGTCCTATATCTCAGGCATATTGCTAACTAGCATTTTCATCTTAATTCAACCCATTTCTGTTTTGTCACGTGACCTGTAACTCACCTGTGTTCTTTACATGCTTTTTCTTTGGCAGCTGGATCGAGTTTCTCTCTCTCTCTCTCTCTCTCTCTCTCTCTCTCTCTCTCTCGCTCTCTCGCTCTCTCGCTCTCTCGCTCTCTCGCTCTCTCGCTCTCTCTCGCTCTCTCTCTCTTCCACCCTCCTTCTACCTATACTCCAGTTTCCCCACCTACCTACGGTACCCGCCATGGCCAAATCAGTTTCTTTATTTAAAAAATAATATTCTCAGTATACAAAAAGACATTACCACATCACCTCCCATGTATAGCAACTATGTGAAGTGAGTATTATTGAACCAGTGTCAGAGAGTTTGAGAAAATAAAGATTCCAAATAATGAATCATAGAGCAGTGGGTGGGTTCTTCACTGCAAGGCCACATAGATATTTCCATTTTTCTAAAGTTTTCTTAAAATTTTACTTTTTGTTTTAAACAATTACAACATTAATAGATGATTGTAATATTTTCTACCAAAAACATTGTGTGGCCTCAAACTGTCTTCTTTCTATTTCCAGGTTCTTTTTTATCTGATCAACTAGTGGACTAAATGACTATAGTTACTCAGAGATGTGTAGCACAGTTATTTAGACCTCAGGCACTTGAAAAGTACACTGTAGAAAATACAGTTTCTACATGATAGAACAGTGCACAGCCCATATTTGTTATTTTATAATTAAGTCATTCTTGTACATGTTATTTTAAAACACTGTTCAGAAATGGGATCACAGATTAGAATGGAAGTTGATCATCCAACAATAGTCTAGAGGCCTTTCTGAGCTCACCCTGTGGCTCAAGGCAAGAAGAGAACTTAGCAAGTTATCATCTTCTTTCATGAACAGTTGCTGGGTCTTTAATCTGCTCCTCATACTGACCTTCCAAGCAATTGTTCATTTGAGGGAATTGTCTCACAAACTTAAAAAAAGAAAAATTCAACATTTCCTAAACTTACAGGTGGCCTGAGAAAATAAGTTCACTTTGTGAAGTAGATATACTTTTGGACTAGAATTCCAGTGCTGTATTTTTTTAAATTTTTTCAGTAAGTATTCACTAAGTATTTACTTACTATATCCCAATAATGATGTTTAAAACATCTAGATTGATAGAAGAAATAGATGTGTAAACAAGAAATGGGTAACACTAAATGACAAAGGAAAATTATAATGTGCCATATGAAAGAAATCAAGAGAAATGTCCTGGGGCTGGAGAGATGGCTCAGCAGCTAAGAGCACCTGCTGCTCTTCCAGAGGACCTGAATTCAATTCCTAGCACCCACATAACAGCTTACAACTGGGTTCTGGAACCCTCATACAGACATTGTAAGCAAAACACCAATTCACATAAAAATAATGTTTTTTAAAAGGAGAAACATCATATAAGAAATTATATTTGGACTAGTAAGAAAGATAGAGATGATGGTTCCATGTTGAAAAGAGAGGGTGATGATGTTCCCAGGCGAGGGAAAGGAAGGCACAAAGCTATGAAGATTGGAAGAGCACGAGACGATGAGTCCATGGGAGAGCACCATACTGAAAGAGACCGTGGTCAGGGAAGATGATTGCTGAGGTTGGGAAGAGATGTATCAAGCAAGATGAGGAAAGATTTTTAATTTACATGAGGAAAATATTGACTTTTTTGTGTTAACATATATATGCTATCTAACATCATATATATAAATGAGTTGGTGATCGGTGAGTAAAAGCACTCTGCCACACCTGACCACCTGAATTCAATTCTTGTCACCCATGTGGTAGAAGGAGAGACCCAAACAATTCCCACAAATTGATCTCTAATCTACATACATGCCATGGTGTGTGCATATCATTATGTATGCATGCACACCCACATTTAAAAAATATATTGTGACAATAGCTTAGTCCTAGAAGGGAAAGAAATTAAAAACGAAACCACAAGTTACCTGTCAGCCATCTTGCCTCTTTCAGTTTCTGGTGTCTGTAGATGATTTCTTAGTCACCCTCCATCTGGTCTCTTTTTCCATTTGAAGTAGTTCACTCTTTCTATAGCAGAACATGGATTAGATTTGGAGGGCCTCTTAAAATGGTATTGCAATCCAGTGAAATCCCTTTTGTCTTTTCTTGAAATGACATTAACTCAGTGATGGACTAGAAATATGTATTTTCTTTTGTCATGATTTTAGTCAGCACAGACTGTGGAGTGCTCTGCTTTGGCTCAGGGGAACTGAAAAGTGAGAGGACTGGGGGTTATTTCTCTTGAGGATTCTTCTCAGGTGGTTTGGCTTCGGGCATACAGATGAATGGGAAACATCTGTCTTGGAGAGCATTTTATAGTTTACTTGGATTTTCTATGCCTAAATACAGTACAGGGTGGCCTGTATGGTGCTTGAATAATATCAAATTGAAAGAGCTATTGTTTTATCAAAAATAAAAAAATTTTAGTATACTTTGAAGGCTAAAATTAAGTATCATGTTTCCGTATATACTTCTGTAGCTAGACTTTTTAGCTTAAACTGTTCAATTTCAAAACCAAAGGGTTACATTCTCATCAGAGGCACCAACAGGTGGCCTTCTTCTGGACTGTGCTCTGGACTCAGTAAATAGTTTGGGTTATCCACTGCCTTAGCATCCCTATCCAGAAAGCCTGTGTTCATCACTTAGCCCACCTGTGCATTAAAACAAAGCCTATGACTTCTCCTGGTTAAAACAGTAGTTCTTTCTCTCTAAGAAAGCACAGTATTCCTAGCAATAATTCAGATCTTAAAGTTCAACAAATTGATTTCCCTTGTTTCTATCCAGTTTGTGCATTTCTTGAGTTTCCACACTTTTCTTCAGCAGCTCTTCTAGGAATTATTTAATGCTTTAATGCCAGCAAAATTAAGTAAATGTCCTATTAAAAATAATTATTATATTTTTTGAGAATTTCATACATGAGTACTATATTTACATCATTCCCCTTCCCACATTCTTCCCTCCAACTCCTTTCCTGTCCCTACTCCCTGCAGATCTATAACCTCATCTTTTTTAGTTTTGTGTGTATGTGCATACACACACACATTTACATACATGTGTACAACCTACTGAGTCCATTTAGTGTTGCTCGTGTGTATATGTGTTTACAGATGACCACTTGGGATTGTCTAACATACCAGGGGCTTATCTCTGCCCCCTTTTTTATAGCAATAGAGACTGAATAATAAACAAAAAATCAATTCTACAGCCTTAAGAAACTTCACTCACCCTGGAAGTTGCTACAGGCAGTAATAAAATTATAAAATGTAATAGGCCCCAAATTATGTTATATTCATTTAAAAAGCCACAAATTTAGATGTATACATGATTTCAGAGAAATTAATGTTTCTGTGATGTTCTATGGTACTTTGCCTGTTCTTTAGGAACTAAACAAACATGGGGAAAATATAATTTCTTTAATTATTTTATTAGTAAAGTGGACATTGGGACACAGGACAGCATTTTGGAGGTAAATCTCCATTGTGTGTAATAGGTCTAGAGAAAGAATTAACATTTTTTTAATCACCTCTAACACACAATACCAAACATTTTTATGTTCATTTTCCCTGCTCCTTGCAACACTCCCATGAAATCATACCTCTAATGATGCATCCTAAATTTGTCTTTTCTTTCTTCCCTTTTTCCTTTTATTGTAGGCATTTAGGTCAATTGAACAAACAGTAGTTATAATTAACAAATACACATACATGTCTAGCTTGTATTCTATGCATTAAGATAACTGAAAGACATAGAAAATAATCTATGTGTAAAAAAAAAAAAAAACATCAAGAGCATATTGACAAGTGAGGTCTGGGGGTTTGAAAGAGAATGTCCCCCAAAGGGTGTGGCGCTATTAGGGGATGTGGCCTTGTTGGAGTAGGTGTGGTCCTGGAGGAAGTGTGTCACTGTGGAGATGGGCTTTGAAGTCTCTCATAAATGCTCAAGATACCGCCCAGTGTCAGATACCACTCCCTGTTACCTCAGTACAACCCAGTTACACTGTCATTTCCCTCCTTTGTGCAGCTAGAATATAATGACACTTACTTTTGATAGATCTGAACATGAAATTGGTAAGTTTGTTTACATTGCTTGGTATAAGCAGTAATTCTTCCCAGAGGTGATTTTCACTTCCTAGAAGACACTGGAGTATATTGGAAGACATTTTTGGTTGTCATCTTGCAGAGGGGTGCTATGGGCATCTTATACAAAGAGGCCAAGGATGCTATTAGACATTCTATAGGAACCAACACAGGCTCTATCACCACAACTTATCTGACTCCAAATGTCAGTAATACTAAGTTTGAAATACTGGGTTAGCATAGTTCCTGGCATATGATTGCAAAATATTTGCTATTATTTTTGATAATGTGTAAGAAAGGCATAGAGGAATAATTAACTATTACTATACAATCTTCTAAGCAACTAAAGAAAAGTATTTAAGTTAGGCAGTGGTAGTGCATACCTTTAATCCCAGCACTTGAAGGATCTCAGTGAGTTCAAGGCCAGCCTGGTCTACAAAACAAGTTCCAGAACAACCAGTTTTTAACCAGGTAAGTGGTTAAAAACTAGAGGTTGCTGATTACTAGCTGACTGCTAGTAGAGTGGCTCAGGCCATGGTTCTTTCTTACCATATGTAGTCTGTACAGCTTTACATACTGATGTTACTGGTTGTATAAAGTTACTGTTTGTTCACTGGTGGCTCTAACAAGTCTTCTTCCTTGATTGGTCACTGCCAGTCTCCACTATCAACATCCTTGACATTTTCTGGAAACACACTGGCTTTTTTTTTATTGAAGTTCAGGTTATGCTTATTTTTCACGAGTACCAAGTCACACACACTTTGTATGTGTATATGAGTAGAATTTCATCCCATATCCAAATTCCAGATTACAGCAAGAAGGGAATCTAAACCAGGAAAACAAGAATCACATAACTATGCATTGTATTCGCTTTGATTCTGTGGTTTTAGCTTTCTTTCAATTGTAATATAAACTCCTCCAAAATTGCCAGTGTGGTTTGTTCAGTGTTTAAACTGAAAACATGAGGGTTTTTGTTTTCTTTTCAGAATAGTATGGAGTTTGATTTTGCATGTTGTAGGAAGCACTGGTTATTGTTGTGCTTCTAAAAGCTAATTTGTAGTCATTTCTTCTTCCATTATACTTGAATAATACAGTCTATAATCTGCAGACATGGCTTAAACTTTGAGCTAATTTGCATTTGTCTATATTAATGTTTTCCTTGAGCAAGGCCTTAATATGCTCTTCTTTTGTTCTTTTTAAAATAATTAAATATAAAATTGTATCCTAATTTTGAAGAAAGATTATTTCACCCTTCTACAATTAAAATAATGGTAAGGAGATGCTGTTATAAGATGATAAGAGCTTCCTTGGAGGTTATTAGTCTTCTGCATCAGTTGACTATATCACATGATTGCCAGAAAGCAGATGCAGAGACTGCAGGGGAGACAGCGGATGTGGAAGCTGGAACCAGCAGTGTTGGCAAACTGGCAAATGCTTCTGTTTTGCTAAGCACCTGCTTTTCTGTATTCAGCTGGCCTAACCCATCTGCTTTTATATTCTCCATACCTCCTTTCACCATTTTAGAACTTGAAACATCTTTAAAAGTAGTCCAGAATTGAAGGGAAAAAAAATTGTAAGTGGTCTGGCATCACAATAAGCTAGGAATCCATGCCACTTTTTCATGGCCTGTGCTTTGGGATATTCCAGTTTAATCCTTCAGAGAATAATTACTTTTTAATTTAAGTGTAGTGTGTTTATATTGTGGGGTTAAAATGTTTTCTCTCCTTTTGATTGCTTATTCTCAGACATCACAGTGTATTTGTTTTAGTAGGTACTTAGTCTTAGTGTAATACACTAAGAACAGTTATTGAATATAAGTTTCTTTTCATTGAAAGGGGGACAGGAATAAGCTGAGCATCACATCTTTGGCAAAAGGTTCTAATTTTTTTATAAACTTACTTGTGTTCTAGATGTAGCACTTTTATTCTCAATTTTAAAATTAGCATTTGTAAAGTTTCTATTATGTAATCGCTACTATACTAGGCATTTTGTTCACAGTAATGGAATGCCTACTTCAACCTTCAGAAGTGAATTATTGCCTTCATCTTGCAGATGATAAAATGATTTTCAGACAAGTTGTAGGAATTGTTCCTGGGTCGCACTTGAGACTGGAGACTTGAACCGCTGTGGTTTCTTTAGCTTTTCTTATTGTGCTTGTCAAGATGTTTTCAAGTCCAAGACATGAGTTGGTGTGGGCAGAGAATTTCTGTAAAAGACATCAGAGACAGTCTATTTTCCTTAAATGAAAATGAACTCACTTTGTTGGTTTGTGAAGCTCCTGGCTCCTTTCTGTCTTTTGGTAGTCTGTGAACATTTTAGTTTCTTCACTGATCGTTGGTCTTCCATGCTTCTTCTCTTTTGAAAATTAGCAAAATGTTTAGTTAAGGAAGAAAAGGGGTAAAGTGGAGCCTTTTCCTAAACATTTTCAGAATTTAACTTTCTTTGAATATGTGTGTGCGCATGCACAGACGCGCATGGAAACCAGAGGTCAGGATCGGTGTCTTCCTCAGTTGAGCTATCTTTTTTGTGTTTTGAGATAGGGTCTCACTGAACCTGGAGCTTGACAGACAGAAAACTCAGGGATCCTCCTGTTCTACTTCTCTGGTCCGGGATTGCAGGTCTGTACTGCTCTGCTCAGCGGGGGACAAAGTCAAGTCCTCATGCCTGGGGAGCCTCTCCTGATAGAGTGTGGCTAACACTGTTACCTGAGCCCCCTTTCAATCAGGAGAAACATGGAAATCACTTCTATTCTGTAGCTCTCTGTTGTTAGTGTGTTGTACTGTGGCCAAGTACCTTCAAGTCAAGTCAAATGACTGTATGGTACATGCTTTTAGACCTTCACTGCCTATGGATTTAGCCTATGCAAACCAGTCCCACAGGTTCTGGAGAGAAAGATTATGTCTGACTCATTTCAAAGCAGTGAAAATGGATGTAGTCCATATTTAGTAAGAGCAGAGCACACATGGAAATCAACATCATGACTGCCTTAGGTCTCTTTAGCCTGGAAAACTGAATACTTAAGAAAGAAGGTATGTTATTATTTTTTTCTTTTGTTCAGAAATATTAGTAAGAAGTGAGAATTTTTCTGGAATATTTAAATTTGAGTCCTTGAATATGTATTAAGTTTAGGAAAAAAAAACCCACAAAGTTCTGTTTCCTATAGTGAACAATAAAGTTTATGGAGATTATTTTTTCCAAAATAGTCACACAAACTGAAAAAACAGGTTAATAGTCTGTGCATTAAAGACTCCTCAACTATTTGAGAAAGTATATAAATACATGAGCAACCTCTTTAACCTTTGAAATTAAAAATCATTGGTAGAGAGGAGTTCGCTGGTATCTTAACAAGAGAGTAATGACTAGGTGAGCCGTTGAACTGAAATAGTTAATGTCCGGACTGCTACTTCTTGCCCTTTTTCCCCTTGGCCTATCTAATTCTGGGGAAGAGGCAAGGTTGTCATCATTTTCTCCACCCTCCTCTTAAGCACTACAACAAAGGATTCAGAGGCCCATCTTCACATTCAGTACCAACTTCAAAGCTTTGGATTTAGACTCAATTTAGTGCATATTTGAACTCTTTTGAGTAGATGAACTACCCCAAAGAAAGAGTAATGAAATAGAAGGTACCCACAGTTCAAAACTGTGGAAAGTAGAAACTTAAATTGAAATTAAGAAGAGTTAATAAGATGTCTAGAAAGGCCAGCCTACCAAGGAGAAGGAACACACGGTATCAGAGACAGCACAGTCCCAGGATTAAAATGATTAATTCCTGTGTGTTGTGTGCACTGTAGATAGAAAAATCTTAAAAACACATTTTGATTTTCGTTTTTCCCATTTAGAGAACTCCCTGCTGCCTGCTCCCCAAACACAAAAATACCAACAATCTCCATGAGTAATGCCTTCCATAATCTAGTATACCCACTGTCCAATTTTAGTCTCCATCCTTATTTTTGTTTTGTTTTGTTTTCCATCCTTTTGTTAATCTGGTTGTTTTTTGTTTTTTTTTTTTTTTCCATTTTTAGCTTGGACCGCATTGTTCTTTATACATACCATACTCATTCAAGCATTCACATTTCACAGCTTTTACTGAGTCATATCTGTTACGGCTCTTATAATAATAATAGTGCTAGCATTTGTTTATAGTTTATCACATGCCAAACACTTCAATAACTTTTTACATCCATTAAATCTCATAAAGTGTTATTAACCCCAGTTCTATATAAAAGTACTTAGCTAAGAATACACAGGTAGAAAATGGCTTCACTAGATTTGACTTCAGTTACCATTAATGGGGCTCAGCAAGTTAAAGGCTCTCTGTGCAGACTTGACAACATGAGCTGATTCCCTGAATCCACACAAAGGTGAATAGAGAGAACGGACTCTAAGCTGCCTTCTGACCTCTGCACATACAGCCGCCATGGCACAGATGCCCACACACAGCATAAACACAGACACAGTCAAAATAATAAAAGAATTGACCATAGCTCTGTCTGGCTCTCTAAATTTATCAAATGATGAGCTGTCACTCCTGATCTTGTACCCTGAATATTTTATGCCGTGTCTTTAGTTTCTTACTGTTTAGGATTCTTGAGAACGAGAGCAATACCAATACATAACTTGTGTTTATCACTAACTAGCACAAGACTACCGTTATCAACTTTTTTTTTTTTTTAATGATTGATTGGATCCAGATCAGGCAGGATGTGGTGTCCAGTGTTTTGAGTGGTGAGAAATGTTGTTCTGATCCTACTTGACTTTCTGGAATAGGCATTACAGATTCTTCAGTGTTGTTAGGGGTTGGCAGGTTAGACCAGCCAGCATTTAGTTTTTAAGAGTTGTAAACTAGAAAAGAATTATTATATTTGCTATGACAATGTTATTCTGGATAAGAAACATGTTGCTTTTTATCTTTTCTTTCATTATACATGTGTTTATCACTGCAAGTATACTTGTTAACTAGGAGCAGCCATGGTTTTGATTAGAGAGAGCTCATCCTATATTACAGACTGACTGGTAAAGAACATAAAGCCAACAGTGTGCTGTGTTTCATAAGTGATATGCAAAGCAGTGGAAACATGTCAGAATGCTCATAAATGTTGGGGAAGGTCCCCTGAGGTTTGGTGGTATTGTCACTCACCTGCACAATATAAACATGTAAGAAAGGAATAGGAGTTGCGTGTTAGAGGACATGGGACACTGCAGCTTCATACTTTCCACTTTCTCATTCACAGATGCAAATTCTAATGTCAGTTCAGTTCATACTCTTACCAAATTAAGGAGGCTGACAGAAAGTAACATTTCATCTAAGGAGATTGGCTAAATGAATGAATTCTCCCCGCTTCTCCCGACTGACACCAGAGGCGCTCACTGTTCTATTCTGTCACATAGGTGCTAAGTAGAATTTAAAGTTGTTTGCCATGCACTGAATGAAATAGCACCCAATAAAAGTTTGCTTGGAATTTACAGAGCTACAGTAAGTGTGGGTGAACCTGTTAAGTATTTTGTTCTTTTCCTTTGTCACTCATATTAATATTCTCATATTAATATTTATGATCAACTATAGTGTGGGAAGTGATCATGACTTCAGCAAACACAAGCATTTACTATTAAAAATAAGCAAAAGCAAATTAAAAATACCAGGGTTTCATTCATCTGTGTGTGTGTCTGTGTGTGTCTGTGTGTGTGTATGTACACACACATCGAGAAGTGTAGGTGTGGTAATAATGAGAGTGTAATGATTACCTTCTAAATAATGTGATGAAATAAGCTTACTTCATTGAACTCTTTAAAACACTTAGCAGGCCAGTAAGAAGAGTGAGCGGCTAGGAGCTTACCATGCCAACCTGACCCGAGAGTTTGTGACCTCTGGGAGGCGCTGTCTCCCTCCTCATACACACTGTCCTCTCACCTGCCCTCACACACTCACATGCACGTACACAATAATAAATAGAATTAAAAATGTGTAAATTTTTTACATGATCTTAATTGTTAATTACAATAATTAGGCTGATTCAAATGACAGAAAATGGAAAAACAGATTGCTACAGAATATAAACTTTCACTAATCATTTTGAAGAGATGAAACTGAGTTGTTTGAACCAGTATTCATCATACATAATTAAACAAAGTTGAAATTTTGTAGGTATGGAGCAAAAAAGCCACAGCTATTATAGCTATTACAGGAAGTAGAGGAGATTAATAATAAAAACAGCACATTACCTCATGGCCATATTCTTCCATGAGAGTAGAGAAGGGAAACGTTAGCAATGCCTTATTACTTTAGCAGATCTGTCCCGGGGCTGGAGTATAGATATTCCAAACTGACTTGTACACAGAAGGGGGGGCAACTTACTTTCTCAAAGTTTTAATGGCAATTTATGTGGATATGTGAACACAATTCAAAATATGTATGTGTATAAGAGAGAGAACAAAATGCATTTGATATGAACACCAAGTAACCACATTTCTATATTTTTATAAATACAATGCATGAACCGAGTGGGCATTTTGTCTTAAATCTAGTAATCTCACCATTTAAATTTATTTTAGGTAACTGGTGAAGCTATAATTTTTCTAAAGAATGTTTATCTTAGGAACATAAATTAGAAAAAGATACCTTCTTGGCTCTCAGTAACTCAGCAAAGTTTAAATTAATCCTAGTTAGAAAGCTTTAAATACCTTTGATTAAAAAAATAGTATTTTTAAGTTTATTTTTGATGCATTTTTAGAAAGTTCAAATAGCATGCATGTATGTGTTTTATGAACAGCTTTTACTGTGTGTTGTAGACATTTTGGATCACTTTTTTTCTATCAGCTATTTGGTAAAAGTACACAATTTGCTATGATAGTTAATAGGACACAAATATAGACATTTTGTGTGCTGTACCATGTAAATATAAACCTTTGTAGTTACATGTTTTTGTAGCAGGAGAATTGTTTTAAAAGGCATGTAATTTATTAGCTATCGGTAGCTGCTTTATTGCCTTGCCGCGCTGCAGTAATAAATAAAAGAAAGTGAACTGATTTTACAAATGGCACACAAGGTGCACATTTTGTGGGGGAAAAGTCTTTTTTTAAAGAATTGGCATTAAATCCTTTTTTTGTGATGACAAAGAGGCTAAGAGTGCAAACTGTATTTTCTGTTTATCGAAAACAGTCTTTTTTTCTCCGGGGCATTTTTTCCTATGATCATCAAGGGATTTCAAAAGCAATAAAGTGTGGAATCATTGTTCGACTTGAGCAGTATTAAAACTTAGGTTTTAATTTCAGTGAAGTAATAAGATTTGAACCTGTCTCACATTACAGCACTGTAAGGCATTTAGCAATTGTATTTTAAAGGAGGTTTTTAAAATGCAGCTCACTTGTAAGCTAACTGTCTTTCTGTAATTAATAGTTTTTCTTCAGTCTAGGCTGTTGCAATCAGACCAAGAAATATCTGAGTTTTTAGTAACACATGGTAATTTTAAGTCTTAACTCTTAATTCACCTAGATGTCTAATAATTTTCTGTTAGCTTCCAAAGCTGCTTAAAAGAAAATGAAAAGAGTGGTGTTTAAAGCTATAGTGTATATTTGGGCTTTCAAAATTGCAAATGTACATGAGCATGAATATTTCTATGAGTTTTTATACACAGCAAAATTATATGTTAGTTGATTCATTAACCAAGTATTTTATCCTTCAATATCATTTACTGATTTTTAGGCACCACATTACATACATACATATACACACATACACAATTAAGTGCCAGACAAGGGTCTATTTGTAAAGCTAAACCCAAATAACAGTCTGAATTCTTCCATATGTAACATTGAAACTCACAGTTATGTCACAAAAAAAAAATGCTTTAAAATATGAGCATTTCTACTAGATCAGTATGAGAACATACTTGCTGATAAAAGATTGTATTTACCATTTTGGATTGCTATTGAAAATAATTGCCTCTACAAAAGGAAACATCTGTATGATGGCACATGGTTAAAGCTGCCATCAATTTTTAACATTTGAGGGTTGAGCTATGACCTTTTATGATGACTGTGAACAGTAACTGCCTCCATTAGCCATAAGTTTTGTTTCTTTATTTTAGTAGATGGCCTAGACTGTAAATATTAGAGAATCTAAAATAAATCAACATATTATCCTAAGGATACAAAATGTAAGAGCTATTTGTGGTTGGGAACCTTTGACAGATAGTTTGGATGAAGCAGATGATTGCCTGCCTCTCGTATCTGGTCTCCATTGCTGTGCCTGCAGGCAGTATAGTGCTATGGTTGTATATTGATGTCAGGGTTAGTACTGAGTGGCTAGCAGTGACAGATGTCTATAATTACAGGCAATGCTTCCAGTATTTCTGAAAAGCCAGCCTATGTTGAACAATTATCTTATTTCTGCCTTGCCAAAGAGCATGTTCCAATTGCTGGTATTAGCAGTGGTGGATAGAGAGCTTCATCTGCTGCCTTGGGACAAATGTGAGGAAAGCACTTGGTTATAAAACATAAATGCAAAATATTTTTTCAACATTTTAAATTAGTTAAGTTCAGTGTTTCCTAATTTTTATCTTCCCATAATGTTTCTGTTGAAGGAGTCTTGAAATATAAAAACACATTTGGCATACTTATTGGGATTTTGTTTTCCCCTAGGCCTGTGTGGCTCCCCAGTGCCAGTATCCCTTGCTTTACTGAATAGATGTTAAGCAAGTTGGCTTTGAAACAAGTTCTGCAAAGTAGATTGTGTGTTCTGATCGATGGCCATTACAAAACTGGAAATGCATTTCCATGGAAAATTTCTCAATCCCAATAAGTTTAGTTGGAAACTTAATGAAAAATTATAAAATTATAGAAAATGCTAAACTATCAGGCTGGAGAGGTGGCTCGGTAGTTAAGAGTACTGGCTGCACTTACAGAAAGCCTGGTTTGTTTCTCAGAACCCTCGTGGTGGCTCAAAATTATCTATACCTCTACTTCCCGGGGATTCAGTACCCTCTCTGCTTTATGGGATCTTGCGTGCAGGTCGTATTTATAAGCTCACACAATCACTGCCATGTACAAATAAAAAAATGATTTTTAAAAGAAACTGCTAAAATATGCCACCTTAGTATACTAGTGACTTCATACTTGCTAAGAATTGCAATTCTTGTTTTGTTTTTTGTTTTGTTGATGTTGTTTGAGACAGTTTCTCTATGTAGGTAGCCCTGGCTGTTGTGGAACTCAGTCTGTAAACCAGACTGCCCCAACACCACCAGCAAGAATTGTGATTCTTAAATTGTGTTTTAATCTCCTATCCTCAAAGATTTTCATCTGTTGAACACTTACTGTCATTTCCTAGCTCCAAGTTTTTGTGGACACTTCCTTCTGTTGCTCCTTCTTGGCCCTCTTGGCTGACTCATTAGAAGTGTCTTCATTCTTTGTGGTACAAATGTGAGAGTGCTCATTTAATCTGGGTATTTACATTTATATGCATGAACCATAATGCCACATCTGCCAGGAGGTACAACCATCCAACACATTTTAACCTTCTTAAAGTTAGGCATTGCATAGTAACAGTATTCTTAATGTAGATTTTAAATTCTGCACTTTTAGTTACCATAGAATAAAAAATGCCTAGGAAAAGTTTGAGAATTCAGATATATTTTTAACTCATATTTCAACCTGTAGAGAATATCTGCTCACAACTGAAACACTTGGCTCAAGTATTAATTTTTTCATGTACTTTTTGTTGTTGCTGTTTTGTTTTTACCTAGATAGGATTATCATTATTTCATAGAACTAAAATTTCACAAAATCGCCCTACTCTAAACCAATCCAGTTTCTTTTCCTTTCTGTCACATTGCCTCTCTGTAGAGATGGGTTGTAGGCATATTCTGTTTCAGAGTATCCTAACAAAACCAACATTGTGATTTTCATCCCCATGTCAGTTATTTCCCAAGGGAATTTTATTTCTCCAACAACAAATTGAACCAGTGGTCCTAGCTAGCCAGGAAACTAAACTAGATCCAGATGTTTATGTAATCCATCCTAAAACAGGAAATCTAACTTAACCCAGAGTCTGACATAGAAATCACTAACACCATAATCTTATATGTAATGCAGTCCTTATCCATTTTTACTGCAGTGACTGCTTCTTAGGCACCCTCACAAAATTCTTAAAGTTATTTACTACTCATTTTATTTTGGAATGCCTTGTGTAGATGTACTAGGGAAAAAACTTTGACAATTAGATGGATTTATTTTTATCTGAATTGGAAAGATTTCAATAATTTATTGGTTGTGGAAATATAAATCATTCACTTGTCTAGTGTGTTGAGAATTGATGGCAGAAGTAGGAAGTAGAAATCTACAGCACTCATCAGATAAGGATGATGGCTTGAGAACTGAGTTCTCAGTGATTCAGTCAATCCCTCAGACAGACAGCGTGAGCTGCCATTCTGTTGTCCTCCCATCTCCTTCTCCTACTGAACCATTATATATGAGGTGTTATGCTTCCGTTTAGCCAGACCTTTCTCCCCATAGCCATCCTTGTTACTGTTAGTAAAGCTCTTTACATATAGCTTAGATTATGCATCTGTTTCCAGGATTTGCTCCCTATATTCGATACAGAGCACTCATTACTGTAAGAATGGATAAGGACTGCCTACACACAAGATTGCAAGGAAAGGGGACTGTCCTCTCAGCACATGCCAGTAGTAGTCACAGCAGCTTATGCAAATGGAGTTTTTACTGTATCAGGACTGTCCTGCATACTTTGTATTAATTCACCACTTTAATTCTTTTACAAAACCCACGAATAGTAGGTTTTGCATACATCCTCATCCCATAGTTTTTTTAAGAAGCCAAGTTTTTAAAGGTTAATGGACTCACTTATTACAATCACTTTGTAGTTAGCCGAGTCCCACAAAGCTTGGGCTTCAGAACCTATGCCCAACCAGCCCTCTAGACTCCTACCTGATTAGTGATACTATTTTAATTGCTTTAGATTTATTTATAAATGAAATTGTTTTGCTTGCATGTATGTTTGTGCATCCCATGCATGACTGGTGCCCTCAGAGATCGGAAGAGTGGCTCAGACCCCCCCCCCAGAACTGGGGTTGGGTGGTTTTTAGCCACCATGTGTTCTGGGAACTGAACCAGGTCCTCTGCAAGGAACAAGAGCTCTTAACCACTGAGCCATATCTCTAGCCTCACGTTATTATTATTATTTATTGCATTATTTGTATTCTTATATAGATGAGGAATAGAGACTGTCAAAGAGTAATTTAAAGTCATAGAATTAAATCATTAAATAAAAATGTTTTTGAATGATTATCTGCACAGCTATTAGGTAGTAAACTCTCAATCAATACCTCATGTGTTCCATTGTGCATTATTTGTGTTTCCTCCTGGCTGAAGGTACTTTTAAAAATATGCACTTAGCAAATGTTGTCATTTTTGTTTTCTTACTGACAAAAGACTGTGTTTCCAGAGCGCCTGTGTACTATCTTGCCCCACCAGTTGGGTTCTTACATGTTTATGTTATGACTAAATTACAAGATAGAAAACTTGGGTAGAAACTGGATTTTGGATGTTGCTGCAAATATTGCCTACTCTGAGTTAAAACTGAATATTGGTGTTTCAAGGAGTTGCTTTTGAAAATAAAAGTTTTCATCAGCTAGGCTAGTCTATGAGAGCAATTGAAAATGGAACAAAGGATCTTCTTAGCTATGTGAAGAGAGCAAGCTAGGAACATAGCTTACTTGATGGAATACTTGCATAGCATGATAAAGCACTAGACTTGATCTCCTGGCACCACATAACACCAGCCATGATGGTGTATGTCTATAATCCCAGCACTCTAGGAGGGGAGGCAGAAATCTGTTCATGTCTACTATATAGCAAGTTCAAGAACAGCTTTGGCCAAGTGAAACACCATCTAAAAATAAGAGCATCCTTAGTACTGTGGGAAAACATGAATGTCACTGATGATTCTCAATCCTAGATTATTATTTCATTCCTTATCACGTTACAGATTCTTTCACATCCAAAAAGGATCAAGAATTAAGTGTCTCTTAGGAGGTCAGAAGTTATAGAGGCTGTTTTTTAATATAGGAAATGGGCATGATTTCAGAAAGAGACTCTGGAAAGAAAAGTAGAAATATAGACTCATGTAAATCAAAGATGCTAAAAGTATAGATTCTTCTAAGTAGTTGTCTTATACCCTCTACAACTACAAGTAGACATGTTTTTGTAGATGATTGGATAGATGTGTGTATACAAGAGTTGGACTAAATGTAGAAAACTTACTATGATTTCCTTTCTTCTGCACAACTACACACCCGAATTTGTTGGTTTTAAATGTGATTTTGGCCATCAGTTGATGACTTGGCTACTGACATCATTAGCTCCACATGTGTGCCTTCTGGAAACCGACAGTAATAAATGATTCTTTAAATAGTTCTGCCATAATCGTTTACTTCTTTGGAAATTTTTTAAATTATTCTACTATAGTAAACCCAGTGTAATTCATATAGCCACATTCAGAGTTTGGGATTCCCAGCCATTTTCTTCCTGTACCTGAAATTGGGAAGGCTTAGTGCTCTTCTCCTGTCTCTGACATCAGGTGGCAGGTCCATAAACTCTGTGCTTTTTAGGTTGTACGCCCGAAGAGTGATGTTTCCAGAGTTCCAGAGAAGGCTTGGAAAATAGTTAAGGTGAGTTGAGTACCTGGTTATGGTGATGGGATCACCAGTTTTTATGCTTGTCTCACTGTGATGGACACATGCACACAGGGATAAGGGCATGGGCACCTTGCCTTGACTCCTTTCTAATATATTATATAATCCTAGTGTATGGGTCTTCAAGGCAAGTGTTGCTATTAGTAAGACTAACTGTAAAGACTAACTAGTGTAAAAGCAGTCTAGGTTTTTTTATTATAGCATTTCTGATCCCTGAAGAGGCTTTTACTTACTACTTTGAATGGTATCTGTTACTGGACAGTAACTAGCACACACCTGTGCCAGAATGTGTTTCCAGCTGCCCCCTTGAAGAAGCATACAGAGTAAACAAAATTCTCTGTTTCCTAGTTTCTCACCTCTGACTTCATCCTCTCACAAACTTTATAGCAACTTTTTTGCTTTAAATTCTAATTATACCATTCTGTACACTTGGTCTTACAAGGTTTTATTATAACACAAACATTTAAAGACTTATTTATAATGCGTCCTTCAGTCCATGGTCTTGGACCTTCCAGCCAAGCCTTCCTCTTTTGCCATAACTTTGTTTGCATCTTTTTCAGTGGGTTTGGAAAAAATAATGCCTAGGATTTTAGTGTGATTTTATCCACAGAAGACTGGTATAACAGAAGCTTGGCTCCAGACATGGAGTGAGTTGGCAGCCAGCAAGAGCAAAGCTGTGTCAGGACAAATGTACACTCTTCATCTTCTCTGGTTGGTTCTCAGCTGGTTGCACCGCAGGAGTCTCTATGAGCTGTGTATCCTGTGACCAGTAACTAGTGCACTCTACCCGGGTCCCTCTTGGCTAGGGACAGCCTGTCGGGAGGCATTAGGTTCATGCTGGTGAAGATTCTTAGTCAGTGGCTCCCTGAAGGAAAATGAGGCAAACAGCCAGATTCTGTTGAACAGGTGGTAGTTAGACCTTAGCTCTGGTTGTGGGGGTGGGAAGGAAAAACTCTCCAAAATTACCAGTCTTACTGGTTTTCACACTACCTGTGTACTTCTCTGTCTAATAATACATGATTGTTTAGAAACATATCCAGAAATATCTCTGGCAGCATCTGGAGCTTTCTAACTTTTCAATACCTTCCTTTAGCAGTCTGGATTTGCGCCCATGTCAGGAATGGAAACCCCACTGGGATGCAAGCAAAAGAGGAAGCATGTTCTTAGCCATGCATCAGTGGAGGCCCCTACTGGGAGAGGGGATTATCACAAGCAGCAGGCAGCCCTGCACCCCAGCCTGCTGAGCTCCTGCTCTGCCACAGGATGTGGAGCAAAGGAAATGTGAGGCCAGAGTGGTTGCTCCAAGTTTCCTTACACAATAGGTTATTCAAGCAGATTGGGAATGCTTCTTAAGAGATTTGTTAGGTCCCTGTCCCCTTAGCAAGATGGCCACCACAGATGGTGGGTTCAGACATTCTTGTTAGCGTACACATTGAAGATTTGTATTCTACTTTTATAGTGGCTTTCCTTTGAGATTCTGCTGACTGGGGCAAGCAGATTACTCAGCCATTTCAACTCAGTTTCCAACTTAAATTATAGTTTTAAATTAAATTCTGTCAAAGGACATTTTTGTCTTAATTTTATTCCTGTATTTAGCAATTTTATTTTAAATGCTATGGAAAGGTTGGCTAAGATTAATATAAATCTGTTCAACAACACTAAGTTTGCATATTTAATATGCAACAATGACGTTTGTACCAATAATTCTCTTGCTATAGTCCTAAGTTTATGATAGTGTTCCTGTTTTATTGTGCTTCAGATGTCAATGAAAGAGCTCAGAGTCCTTTCTTCCAAATGGTTCAGCTAAGTAATGAAATGTTATATAGAAAGGACTCAACTCACCACAAGACAAAAGTAATGAAAATTGCTTTCTTACTCATAATATAGAGTTATTATCCCAAGTCCCAAATTCTTTCAAAAATAACATTAGCACCTTTGTCATAAGGAACCATCCTGTGTGGGACACTGTCTCCATGTAGATGCCTTTTGAGTTCTCAAGTTTTAAGTGAAAGCCTTAACTGATAAGTCACTAAAGTAAATTAAGATAGTGCTTTAAAATTCAAGAAGAGATGGGTTATATTACCAGTTTTATATTATTTGATGTTAAGTGTATAAGAATAAGGTGGTTCAGAAAAGGTCTGTTACCTGCTGGCAGAAGTCTGTGCTGTTGATTTCCATAGCACTGCCAGTTGTGTGCCCTGAGCCTGTGCACAATGTGCTAAAGCCTTAGAGAAGTTAGAAGATCTTAAACATCTATAGAGAGCCTGCAGGTATTAACTTGTTGTAATCCTCTGAAAATCCATTATCCAAAAATCTTAATTCATTATAACGGCTCTTATGAAAACCTGCAGAACTGGGTTTCTCTTATTCTCATATTTGCACACGATAAGAGATTCGTTGTTTCTAATTTGTTTCATGTGGTGCTTCTGAGTACATCTCACAGAGGGCTGTTATTGAATCTCTGTGACTGTCATTATATCCATCAACCTCTAGGAACTAACGTTCTGGGTTTCCCAGTTCTGTAATCTACTTCATATGTAAGGATTGACATAATTAGCTTCTCACAAGTTATAACCAGAGTACAACAGATAAGTAATGCCAAGTATCAGCTTGGGGAGGGGGGACAGTTTAAAAATTAGCACAGATTTTACTTTCACTCTTTATTAAATTTACAGCCAAATGTCTTTGTTGCTATTTTTATGTTGATTCCCTTCTCTGGTTGTCTTATTTGATTCCTTTTAAAAACTGTACATAAGAACATTGAGGAAAGCAGAAAAATGAAAGGATAATTGAAGCTCTCTACCTATGAATTCACAAGCAACATCTGCCATTAGATGCATTCAGAATGTGGAGAGTGCATCACACTACTGAAATTGTATATTCACATACAAACACTCTTTCCTGAAATTTAAAAGAACTTTTGTAGTAAAATAACAAGGATTTATTAAGATGATTTTTCTAGGAACATGTATTCTCAAACTATGATGACAATTTCTGATATTTATGGAAATTTCATATATTTTGTGAACTGTTTTAATGTGCCAGAGTTAAAATGGGTACTTTATAGCTTCTAAGGAAGCAACTGTTTAGAAGTGGGAAGAGCTAGTGTTCAGGAGGCTTTTGGTCATGGTGGTGGTAGAGGCTAGCCTAACCTGCATGAGGCACTAGGTTCAATTCCCTGTACCAGAGAAAAAAAGGAAGGAAGAGTAGAAGAGAGAATCGATGGTTCTGGGTCATGAAATATTAATATAGTTCTTCATCTCTTTAACAAAGGCAATTTCTGTAACTAGAATGTATTAATTGGTTCAACATATAAGGATTTCAGAATTACTGATAGAAATTTCAAAGGTTTATTGGTCTTGATGATTATCTTTATGCTATTAATCTCCATGAGTGCTGGAGAAATGGCTTAGTAGATAAAGCACTTGCCACCCAACATGAAGAATTTGGAGCCCCAAAACCCACATAAAAAACAGGTGGGTAGAATAATTCTAGCACTCCAGAGCAGGAGATAAAGAATCCCCAGGACAAGCTGGCTAGCAAACAGTGGCACACTCCAGGTTCAGCGGAGACCCTTTCTCAATAAGTGAAGTAGAGTATGATCAAAGAAGACAACTGATGTCACTTTCAGGTCTCTGTACATTATTAATTATGCTGTTGCACCCTACACGTACAAAACTGATTTACACAAAGTCTCAGAGAAAAATATATCGTTCCTTTCTGTTACTTTTGTGTAAGGCCTCTTGTAAAGGGTATTGTTAGCTGAGCATTCCAGATTCTTCTAGGCAGAAGGGATAGTAGGAAGTAGCATTTGTAAAGTAACTGTCAAGTGCCAAGGTGTGTGATAGGGGATTATCATTCAGTTATTTCTGGAACCTATTAAAAACCTTTGTTATGAATTACTGTTGATTATTATTTCTGTTTTACCAATAAGGAACCAAAATTCAGAGGCTTTGAGAAACACCTGGCTATTTATTGACTGATTAAGAATTCAGACCTAGGGTTAGAAGGATGGCTCGGTGGTTGGGAGCACTGGCTGTTCTTCCAGAGGACCCAGGTTCAGTTTCCAGCACCAACATGGCTTGTTCTTGCCAGGTTTGATTAACTTAAATTATGCCATCTACCTTTTGCCTCTAGACTTTTTCCTTCTCTTCTGAAATCTTACTTTCACTCTTACTCTGTGGCTGGCTGGGTGGCTGGCCACTTCTTTTCTCAATCCTTGCTTTTCCTCTTTTATTTATACTCTCTGCCTATCAACCCCACCTATCCTTTCTCCTGCCTGACTATTGACCATTCAGTTCTTCATTACACCACTCAGGTGTTTTAGACAGGCAAATTAATACAGCTTCACAGAGTTAAACAAATGCAACATAAAAGAATGCAACACATCTTAAAATAATATTCCATAACACTACTGAGCAGACATTTCTCCTCCCCTCCAGAAGCACAAGCTTAAATAGTAGTTGAAACTTGTATTCACATGAAAAGCTGATACAACTAGATCATACTTATTAAATGATATTATAAGTATCTAAAATAGACCTGAGACAGGGGTTGCTCCCAAATTTCCAAGGATGAAAGTTCTTACCTCATCTTGGAGAAAGCTTTTTCCAGGAAATACTTAAGCTTTAAAGCCACTGTTTAAACAGCAAAAGTTTGCCAGTTCTCTTACTTAGTGGGTGGGGTTAGAAAGACAAGATTCTGTTTAAAAAGAAAAAAAAAAAGAATTGAAGTAGAATTGGCAAAACTATGCATTTGCTCATTAAAAAGCATTAGTGAAGCGTTGGGCGTGGTAGACACATAAAGATAGTGCTAGTTCTGCTCTGAGTGCTAGTTCTGCTCTCGAGTGCACTGAGTGTAGCAAGCGAAGGAGGGCTGCAGCAGGCACAGCAAACTGGTTTCAGGTGTATGTCCCTGATGGTATGAAACACAAAGCCAAGGGCATGGCTGTATACTTACCCAGCCTTGGAAGGGCAACTGTTGACATCATTTTTCTCCTGGGGGGGTGTGTTTTGAAGTAGTCTTTCTATGTAACCCACGTTAGCCTCCAATTCAAAATCTTTGCTTCTGTTTCTTGACAGCTGGGATTAGAGGCATGTACTACTTTGCCTGACCTTAATCTTTTTTTATTCTTTGATATTTACATGTGTCTCATTGGAATCAAATTATCTTACTAGTCTCTGAAATCAAAGTTTAGTCTTCTGTGTGCTAAAGGCAGCCTTTCTCTTCTTCCAACTCCATTCTTCCTGAAAAGGTTTCTTCTTACTATTATAAAATGTCTTGATAAAATTAATTTTTAAAATTATTTTGAAATGATAAAAGTTGCAGAAAGTGTTGAGAACTCTGAATATTATGTTAGGATTATTTTCAGTAGACATCTTTTATTGACATGTGCTTTATGATAAATAACTTTGTAGATATTCCCCAGTGAGCAAGTTATCTCTAACCTCTTAAATAGTCTGTATCTATCACATTATTAAATTCTAAATGTTAGAGGATATTTTCATATTATCTTCATGTTCTCCAAATGGCACAAGACCTTGAAAAATGTGAGACAGTCTTTTAAAAGAAATGCTGTAATCATACATTGATTTTAAATGACCCTGTCACACGTGAAAACAAATCAGATTGTTGCTCTTAATGAGCTTTTCAATTTACTATTCAGTAGATCAGATAAGTGGATTTAAAAGGTAATGATCCCGCTTAGTACTGGAGCTTGACTGTCAGCTCCTGTAGTGGAGAGAAGTCCCGGAGGACAGAAGCGTTGACACAGCTCTAGATGGGATAATGGGGATCAAAGCTAATGGATGCTAAAAGGGATGGTGGGAGTTACAAGAGGACTGTGGGCTAAATCACTGCTGTGCAGTGTTGACTGTTTGTTCTTGCATGTTGGTGCTTCAGATCTGCTGCTTTGAGAAACTGTTTTGACAGCAGAACACAACAGACCTGCCTGCCTAGCAAACGCTCTCCACAGAAAAATTCCTGGTGGGAACCTCAGTTTTCAGTTACTATGTTTTCACCATGGCATAGTGACAATAAAAGTTAGGCTAGCTCTCAGTTTTACGACATTTGTAAAGTCTTGGGATGTAAAAAAATTTTAATAGAAGTGCAGAGTAGTTATTCTATGATCCAAAACAAGAGAGTTAGCTAGGAGTTAACAGAAGGAAGATGAGGTGAAAATACACTGAGAATGGACTGCTAAGATTAACGCCATAACTTCCACAACCCGTGTCACTCAGCTGCATCTTCCTGCAGTGTCCAGTACATTTATGGCACATTTTTTTCCCTTAAAGATGATTGTGAACTCAAGAAGGAAACCTTGTGCTTTGGCCTGGAGTAGAGCTCATTTTAAATCATCATTCATGTTTTCATCTTTGGGAAGCACCAATGCCTTTAACATTCCAGTCAAGGTGAAGAGCACAGAATGCGTCCCAGCAAGAGCAATGAGCAGGAGAGAGCGGACAGCAGGGAACCGAGTTCCCACTGTTGGCAGCTTTCACAAATTAATCTTAGATAAAGATCTCACTAGAGAATCACATATTAAAGTAACAATCCAAGCTACTCTCTATAATACTTTTCTCTCTTTTCATGTTTGCCCACAGAATTCAATACACCCTAAAAAGGGGAGAGCATATTTTATTGTTTGATTGTTCATATTGTAACCCAGTCTTTGTAAATCTATCCACCTATTGCTTTTCTTATTACATATAAATACACTTGTTTTAGATGCTGAGATTAAGGATAAGGTATAATAAGGCATAATATCAGCCCTCAAGGATCTTCCAACATAATGGGAGAGTTAGACAACCAAACATTACAATGTAAAAGGACCATGATAGAACAGAGTAGGTATGGGGGAATATACAGGAAAATGCAGCTCACCTTGCCAAGGAGGGCTAATAAGGCCTTTGGGAAGATGGATTTTGAACGATGGGAGGGGGAAAAGGCTGATGCTGAGCCAGATTACTTAGTGCTTCAGTGCTTAGGGTTGAGAGAAGTGGTGGAAAATGGGGTATACTAGGGGCCCAGGTAGGAAAGACATTTATGTGAGATTTTCCTGGAGGGCCGATTTGAACCTTCCTGGCCATGAGTCATGGTAGATAGGGGAAGTTCCCTGTCTATATACTGTTCTTCCTTTGAACTTTGTCTGTGGTTATAGGCTTCTGATTGAAACCATTGTGATAACTAAGATCCTTAGGCTTTCTTTCCCTCCAGTGATCACAGCAGCCATTGCATAGTCACTGGAATACTGTCCTGGGGCTCTGTAGTTAACAGAAGAGACAAGGAAAGTTGAATATTCGTTTTCTTTCCTCCCTCTCTGCCCCTGCTTCTTCTCACCGTTCTGCTCCTTTCCTACTCTCTCTTCAGCCACTTCTTTCTTTTCTCACTTCTAGCCCGAGGAAGAGGCTTCCAGATATAGGACTCAGGTTGAAAATCTGTAACACAGGGTTCTGATTGTATAATCTTTAAAAGTCAAATACAGTACTTCTGCACTCCTCTCCTGTGTAACGCTTTAACACTGAGTGATTGATTGTCTTATTGTAACCTGTGACTGTATATAAGCTAATGTGTAAATAAAGCCAAGTTGCCATGCTTCGTAAATAAACAGTTTACAGAAAGTGAGACTACATAATCACCAGGGATGAAATGACAGAAGAGAGATCCCATGCAGCTGGTGCCTGGCAGGGACAACCTGGAATCTCACCAGAGCATAGAGTGTGTAGAGGTGCTAACCTCTCAGCTTTGCCAGGCTACCAGGGACTGTTCCATTGGATGCTGGTGGTATTTCCTCACTTGAAGTGGGATTGTGTGTTCAAGTGCACAGTGTGCCTGACTTTGAGACAGAAATGTCATACCTCAAACTGGAACCAGCTCTGCCCATTTAGAAGCTCAGTGGATTTTCACATGCTGATGTTCAGTCCCACCATCAACAGTAAGACCTGTCTTTGTGTCTCTCTAAGCTAGAGAATGTTACAGGGGGTGTCTATGGCTGATACTATAATCCATGGTTTCCTAAAAATACTTGTACAATCACCTTGCATTATCTTGAATTTTATTGATCCTTTCCTGAAATCTAGAATAGGTAGAAAGTGTTTATCTTAGATTCTTTTTTGAACATCTTTTGCATGCCTATTCCCACTTTCAAGAAAAAGGTGGCTCCCAACTTTGAGGACAGAGTATGTGGTGTGGTGGGCAAAGAATGAATGTGAGTCTGTTTGTGTATCAGTATATACACAATCCCAAAGGAGAAGTGCTTCCTGTGGGAAAGTGACCACAGTCTAAGATGATAGCATTCTAATCTCTGTACCACTCCCTGTTCCGTGTGAATGCAGCAGATCTTTGAATGTTAGACTTGCTAACTTGAATAGTCTTTTGAAACTGCCTACGAGTGATAAAGCTTTTAACACTTGAATTTTTCATGCAGGTGTATGCCCGTATGTCAGAAGTTTTAGGAATAACAGATGACAACCATGTTCTAGAAACATTCATGACAAAAATGTGAGTATCTATTTGGTTTTTAATTTTCTTCTGTTGTTTTGAAGCACATCATCTTACTGTATTTGAATCTCTTCTAGAAGTTAATTTTTAGCTTAAAAATTTGGAATTGAATTTTAGTGTATGCATTATTGTTCTTCATTGACACTTCAGATACTTAAAACTCGCCATCTAAAAGGGCATTATCATTTGTCAGGAAGTCCACGTAATTACAGAGTACGATATCAGAGAACTGCCTAAAAAGATTTACTCTACAGACTCTACAGTTCAATTGGGCAGAATTTGTTTTACTTTATAATTAAAAACAAGACATCCTATCTCAAAGACCAATGAAAAGCTAATTATAAGATATAGTCATAATCTCCTTAAAACAGCACATCCATTGGCTCCAGCAGAGATGTGTTTACAGAGCTGAATGTCTTGTCCTCGAAGACACACCGTTGATATTGGAGTGACATAGGTGTGCTTCCTCTTGCACACTGTGTGTCTCTGTTAGCACTGTCTTGTTTTCAGGACACAGATGGACCAACACCAGGACCCTATGTCAGTTCTGGAGCTTCCAGATGATGATTCCTTTGGAGCAGTGACTGGTTTACCTTCACTTAACTTTCTTTGTGATAATAATTTCTATTTTCATTCAGTTTGGCTTGATTCTAAATTTAGTGTTTCTTCTGTGAAACACTTAACATTATAGGCTGACTAACTTAGAGAATTATTTACAAAACTATTTTAAACTTAAAGAATTCTATGTCAGTGTTCACTGTAGATTTAGTGTACAAGAGTTTAAATGTGCAATAGGAATTTTTTTTTAAAAAAAGTTGAAATTTGAACATGCTTTTCATTTTGTGATTAAAGTCACCTAACTTATATAAAATACTTGTATGTTTCTGTGGTTCTCTATGCAGACAGCTATCTAACAATTTATAACTTTTTTCATATTTAGTGTTACAAACCTTAAGTACTGGGGAAGATGTGAGCCTGTAATTTCAAGGACTCTTCAGTTCCTAAATGACCTTTCAGTTGGATATCCTTTTCATTGTGTATGTGATATACTAACCCAGCAGGTGCATTTATGTGGCCAAGTATTTTTCCCTGCTTCTAATTTTCCAAAATTTTATAATAAAAAGTCTAATCTTCTTAGTCTTATCTATAAATGTGTTTTTATAATAACTGTACTGTGGAGTATTTTTCAGTCAAAACTGATCTTACATGAACTTAAATATATATTCCTAACTGGCTAGTTTTGTTTATATTGTCTAGGCTAATAAATGCTTACATAATAAAGTATGCAGCACTCATGTATTTCAGCCCATAGTTGTTCATAATTTTCAGAAACTATTTTTCCGAAAGAAAGCATGTAACTATCTTTAAGAAGGTCAAGTGTTCCTGAGTCCTTCAGTAAGAGCCTCGTGCATATCAGCCAGGATGGCTTTTGTGAGTTGAGACACACAAATGAGTAAGAGAAACAGAGTCCTTGGCTTTTTAACAACTCCTTTGATTGTTGGCCCCCTCACCAGGTCATTGTCTCGCCTACTCATATTAAGAGTTCCTGTTACACATTAAAAGTTTACATTTTTGTCTCTAGAAATTCTTTAAATTTGAAACCAGAAGTCATCCTTACTAGATATTTATGATGTTTTACCAATGAGAACTGGATTGTAGATTGTTGCTTATATGTTGTTAGCTGTAAGGCACATAGATACTGTGAAAAATAAATAAATGTTGGTTTAGTTAACCTATAAGATTAGCTGATATTTTAATATAAGGACAAATTCTGGAAATGGTTGGCTTTGGATGAAAACCTTTAATGTAGTTTTATTCCAAGAATATGCTTGTATTAGTTAAGTTTAAGATTGTGTTCCTCCATAAACCATAAAAGATTTCCAAAGTATTAGACACCCACTTTTGTGCTGGAATTTAATATGCAACTTTTTATTGGAAAATAATCGTCCTTGTCTGGCAAAATCCACCATGCAATATTTCTGTTAGTAGGTATAATGCAATAAAGACAGTGAGGGCTATTTATCACTACAAATTTTGAGGATTTCAGGATTCTTTTTATTATTTTAATATATTTCTTTGATATTAAATCAGAAAAATGATAAATTACACCTGTCCAAGCTGTTTTTCCTCTTTACTGAAAAGTGATGTACAACCCAATTCTAGTGGTCATTTTGGCTTTTTAAGATATGTATTTTTTCTTATTAAAAAAACTCAACCTGTATTTTTTTCTAATAATGGTGCTGAAATACTCTTTATTTCTAACATATGAAGTGGTTGATAAGTACTTCATAGTATTGCAACCTCTCCAGCTTTTCACAGTGAATTACTGTGAAAGCATGTTATCTGGAAGGAGCCTGTGATTGTAGGACACAGACTTATTGTTTAGATTTACTCTGGTTTTAGTTTGAAATTGATATTTAATATAAAATTAATTTGATTTGTATTATAGTAAAATTTGCATAATGTCTAATTTATTGGTATCTAACAGATACTTTTTCTGTCATCTATTTTAGTACAACTATTATAACCTTTTATTTTATAAGCTGTTTATTTCTTTTGACTATCTCTTAAAATTAATTTTAAAAAGTCTTATTTTCAAAAAAATTTATTAGCTAAAGGCTAAAGGTTGTAACAGATATGAATTATTTCCATGCAGGTACATTGATTTATATTTTTTAACAATTATTTCAAGTTTGCATATTTAGAAATATATATTAGCTCAATTTGATTTCAGTGCTCAGTTATTTGAATTATAAATCATTATGTCCCTTCTAGCTGATCAGTCAAGAAATATCTTTGAATTCATTTACATAATGGAATATGTGCTTGGTGTATCCATTTCAAGCAGTCTCTAGTTACCTAATGTGTTTTTTTTTTTCTATCCAATTTCACTATTATATGTGTTTTCTAATCATGATCTTAAAATAATATCTTATTTTTGTTAAAAATAAAATGGCTGTAGGAAGTATCACCTGTTCATCTGCCTTAATAAAAAGCCTTATGTTGATTCTCAAAATATTTTCAAATATTACTAACAAGTCAATGGAAACCATGTTATGTTATAAAGTTTTTTTTTTCATTTCCTTTAAAATGTATGTCATTGGGTACTTTTGTTTACTATTTTGTGTGCTTCAGGTCGCTGTCAGTCAGTGTTCAGGACACTCAAAGCCTATATATAAGCTTTGGTAATTTTTCCTTAACTTAACCACTTGTTTGGAAATTTAAATTACCAAAGTTTTTTTTTTTTTTTTTTTTTTTTTAAGGCATTCCAGAAAAGCCTGAAGTTCCTTTAGAGCAGTGAGTAAGCGTGTTAGAGCATCAGAACAAGATGTCTTTTAGCACACCCCACAGCCAGCATTTCCCTCCAAGGCTCTAAGCAGGACCTGTGAATTTGCCTCTACTGAGTCTCTGGACTGCTGGTGGGGGACATGTGCCAGAATTTCTCCCAAGGCATGTCTTCATTCAGCTTTGTTAGCATTAAATAAGGTAGCTGTGACAGATTAGATCTGGCTCCCTAAGTACTGATGTGGGAACTAGGTGATCATGAGTAGATAGCCTCTTACTTTTCCCAATAAGGTATTACTGGTCTACACTGAAGCCTCTGAATTCATGAGACTGTAGTGTTTAAGGCCAGAAACCCTTTTGAGAGAACTTCAATATTTTCCCTTCAGACTCATTGCCAAGGCTGTATATATATTTCATCTACAAAATATATTTGAATAACTTCTAGTATACTCTTAGAATTTCCACAAGTAAAATTCAGGAAGTCTTCATACTTAGTAGCTTGAGCTAACCTGCTTCATCTGGGCCCAGCCTTCCACAGTCAGTCAGTGCCTGGGATCCTCCCTCTCTGAATTGTTAACACATCGGGAATTCTAGTTTCTATCTGGATGAAAAATAGTGAGGCTGTCCAAGTAACTGGGTGGGCAAGTTGCTGAGAAAATCAGAGAGTGAAGGTCATCGAAGTGCTCCAACTCAACTTACCTTAAATGTCAAAAAGGGAAGAGTTGAGCCTTTCTCGAGTCCTGGTGTTTATCAACCATTGCTTGAAGCTTTCCTTTTTATGGAGGATGGTTGGTCAATATTTCTACTGTAGTTTGTCATTTGCCCAAAGTGATGTCAGTAACACCTCTCACTGTGGGCTTATGGCTATAAAAATGAGAGAGGAAGTTTTATTTTTTATCAGACTACTGTTGGTGATCACTGGTATTGAAGACATGAAGGGTCATAGAGTGCAGAGAGCATTGGTGAAGGCACAACCTCAGGGACAGTTGAAGGTCATGGGGAAGTTGAGGCTCAGCACCTTGAACAGAGCTCAGGGGAGGCCTTTGATGAAAGTGCAGCCCAGTTGCAGCAGAAGACCTCAGCGGTTTTGGAGATGCCAGTACCATGGGATGGACACCAAGAACGGCGTTGGCGGTGGAGTGGAGCCAGCAGGAGCCTAGAAGACAAACTGCATGTGCTGCAGGGGGCTGAGCAAAGGAAGTGACCCAAGCTCCTTGGAGGAGCCCAGAAGATCATGAGTGAGCCCAGAAGTCGGATGTTGAGATATTTTACACTTTTGGAGTTTAGTTTTGCTTTGATTTAATTGGGACTGTGCCCTCATTCTTCCCTCTTGAAGTAAGAAAGTATTTATTTTTGATTTTATAGGAGCCCACAGTTGAAAGACTTTGAATTTTAAAAAGAGATTGGCTATTTTAAAGAGACTGAATTTTAAATGTGTTTGAATTTGTAATGACTGTGGAACTTTGAAAGTTATATGATTTTTAATATGAGATCTTGTGGAATGAATGATATAGGAAAGGTGGCCTAACAATAATGTGTTTGTGTGTCAAGTTGACAAGGGGTCAGTTGTGCTGGATAGTTTTTATGTCAACTTGGCAGGAAGGAATCTTAATTAAGAAAATGCCTCCATAAAGTCGGGCTATAAGCAAGCCTGTAATGCATTTTCTTAATTAGTGATTGATGGAGAGGGCCCAGTCCATTATGGATGGTATCATCCCTGGGCTGGTGGTCCTGGGATCTCTAAAAGAGCAGGCTGAGCAAGCCTTGGAGAGCAAGCCAGTGAGCAGCACCCCTCCGTGGCCTCAGCTTCTGCCTCCAGGTTCTTGTCCAGTTTGAGTTCCTGCCCTGACTTCCTTGATGACAAAGTATAAGCCAAATAAACCCCTTTCCTCCTCAAATTGCTCTTTGGTCATGGTATTTCATCTTAATAGTGTTTGCCATGGTTGCTACCTTCATGACCATCTTCACCTGTTTGTTTAACTACACAAATGCAGAATTTTCTGGAAATTTTACTCAGTCAGATGTAGCAGTTGGCCATCAACAAATTGGTTATTCTCAAAAGATAAAATCAGCCTGTCATGTCTGGAGCCCAGTTCCAATTACAGTTGTATTTCGGTCTGGGGAGGGACAGATACTAGCCTTTAAAGTCAAGTGAGTGCGCATCACACTGTGGAGAGAGGGCCCGATGCTGTAGTGTCTTTAGACCTGAATTTGAACCCTGGTTCTACCATGTATTAGCTCATTCCCAGGGTAGCCTGTGCTACTCCTGCTATTACTCAGGAGTCCTGCTACTACCGCTGTCCCTGTTACCTTGCTGTGCTCACCACTGTGAGCTCAGACCTCCACACCTAACCCAGTACTGCCTCAACTACCTGTCCTTCTGCCCAAAATGGAGCTACTTAAAAGAACACTTGTCTCCTGAAGAAGAATAAAAAGAAAAGATCATAAAAATATGTCTTTTTGTCTTTGTCTTTTAAAATTAAAAATCCTGAGACTATTAGCTAGCTTTGAGCTGAATTCCTGTAAAGGAATGTAAATATTCAGATGAATTCTCATTATTGTATTTTTTTAATTTTTAATCATTTTTCTTGAGAATTAATTAAAAGCCAGTGGGGGCTGACCTTCATATAAAGTGAACAGATGTGGTTCTGCAGAAAATGTCTTTGGCAGATGATGTTTTTCCTGTGGATGTTCTGTTTATTGCTTCCATAAATATTCTACTGTCGAAACATGACTTAGTGTTTGTTAGCAGTGCTGACAGGAAGGCTTCTCTATGGCAGCATTCACATTACCCATATGCCCTGTCACTTTTAACTTAACAATTTTAATAGAATTGCCTTTGGTAATTACTTACTTTACTTCTAAGCTTATTGATCCCCACCCTTGTTTAACTGAGGGAAGTTTGAGTGGCAGTTCATCTGCTCAGAGATTGATGATTTTGAAAAGTCGTCAGATGCGCATCTTTAAATCTAAGAAAAAGCTTATGGCTTATCGAGGCTGATCTTGTCCTTTGGTTGCCAGAAAACCCAGTGCACTGAGGAAAGTATGTGGCTGCCAGTCTTGTCCTGAGGATACACGTGCATAACATGCCAGTTTAGTAGTCACCTGGAATTTGGACAAACTCCAGTTTAAGTCATTCATATTAACAACTTGTCTTTGGGAAATTTATTTAATTTTGTTTAACTCATTGAGTTATTGACCAGCTGGAGGTGACACTATCTGCCAGTTAGAGTTGTGAGAGCTGGCCTTATAGCTAGGGTCCATTTGTAAGTTTTCTTCGCCCTCATGTCTTTTCCCTGGTTTATAGTCAGTAAAGATATGTGCATCACTTGATCCTCAGAACAGCCCATCTGGTCACTTGGCCATTTAAGGTCTGAATGTATTACTTAGGCTCATGCAGTTGACTGACCCATATAGTCAAGCCAGGAACCCACATTTCCTGACTTGCCTTCCAAAGTTCTTTCCATTCCATGTCTAAAATGATAATTGGGCTTTTCAGTATCCATTATACATAGAAAATTTGCAAAGCCCCATGTTTGGAAATAATATGAAAGAAAGCTGATGTTTCCATTATGACATGAGGAGAGCCAAGTAAGAATGCTACAACCTTCAAGAGGAAGTATATAGAAAAACCAAGACACATTATGGCAGACAGTACATGAATATGGTGAAGGAAGAGAAAAGGGGCGGGTGCATCCTGAGTATGCATCCCTAAAACCCAAAGTAGACTAGAAGTCATCTGTGCTTTCTATTCATGTTGATATCTCTGTTTTATTCTCACTCCTAGCCTACCTGTTTGGATGATTGATGTGCTACAGGAAAAAACATGGTCCTTTGAATTAATCCTTAATTCATATGTCAGCAAAGTCAACTATCTCCGTGCAATCTCGGTGGACAACTTAATTTCTTTACGCTTCAGTTTTCATATCTACAGAGTAGAAATAGCAACACTGTAATTGTGAAGACTGGATTAAAAAAAAAAAAACAGGAAAAATGTCTTCCACTTAAACACTTGAGAAATATTAGTTACATTAAGCTGTCTTTCAATACTTAATGACATGAATTTTGCTATATCTTTCTAACTAAATTTTGGTTTTAAACTTCTGAATTCATTGTTTCTTAAAATTAAATAATTTTCTCTTTCTTGATAGTCTATTATGGGTCTTTATAATAATTTTATTATGAAGTAGCATTAAGTAAAAAATTCTCCAGCTATCCCCCAATATAAAAAGGGTCAGTTTCAATTTTCTCCTATCAAGACTTTAATAGTGAGGGGTTCTTGTCTTAATTATACGATTCATTCTTTCTTTCTATAACTAAAATATGTATAAGATGGAAAAGTAATTGCCCTAGTTAATAATGGATTATCATTCTTAGCAAAATGAAAGACATTTCTATAGTAGTCCTAGAAATATTTATTCCTTTTACATACTAAAATGCCATTTTGGATATGTTTTGTTACATATTATATATATTTCTCCAGATTCCTTAACATTATTACCTATATCCTTTTAAAAAAACTTGTGAAAATAGATGCTGTGAAATTCATGCTAAAAAACCACACGGTACGTGTTAATTCTTTAATGACTAGAATTTTCTGGAGAGTTAGGTCAGACACTGGTAACTTTCCATGTTCTTTTGCTTTCTTCAGAGTGAACACTTTCCATTTCTTGGCATCAGTGATGCTTACAGTCTCTGTGACTTCAGGTGCCGGACAACCTTCTACACCGCCCTCACTCGCCTTCTCATGGTGGAGCTAGGTAAGCAGGTGGAAGGAGGTCTGGGATGGGGTGGAGCTTTTCCCTTTTTAGAAGTTGCTATCTTTGTCCATTTTTGTACAAGTTCCAAATCTTTGTACTCTTTGTTCTGATTCTTTACCTCAGAATTTTCTTTCTTTGTGTCCTTTGACCCATTAATTTGCTAATCTAGAAACTGGGTCAGTGGTTCTGGAGAGGCAGGAGGATAACACGTTGAAGGCCTGCCTGGACCACAGGCTAAGGTCAAGCTCAGCAATTTGACAAACCTCTGTCTCATCTCAAATTTTTCTTAAGAGGTCAGGGATACTGCTCAGCAGGAGAACAGTTGTCTAACGTGTTTCGATCCACACTACTACAAAGTCAAGAGAAGGCTATCTAGGGACATGTGTAAATGTGTGTCCTTGTGTTTCTGTATTTCTTGCATTTTGTGTTTTTTCCACATTTTGAAATGTATTTAGTGTGTGTGTGTGTGTGTGTGTGTGTGTGTGTGTGTACCACAGCACACAGTTGGTGTTAGAGGACACCTTGCAGAAGACGGCCTGTTCACCGTCGTGGGTTCCAGTGATCAAACTCGGGCAGTCAGGTTTGGCTGTTTACTATACACTGGGCCATCTTGCCATCCAGGAAGAATGATATTTTCCTTTGTTGTTCAGAGGCAGAGGCTAATAGAATAGTGCAGATGGGCCTCAAGCGGAGGTCGAGGATGAGCTTAAAACTGTGACCCTCTAGCTTCTACTTCTGAAGCGGCTGAGGCCTGTGTACATGCACTTCTTCATTTTAGGCAGTGCTGAGAGCCAAGCCCATGATGTCTGGTATGGTAGGCCAGCACTCTACCCTGACCTATATACATAGCACTCTCACATTGTCTAAGTCTGCGGTGGAGAGCTTGTTCTTTTATTTTGTTTTATTTTTCTTTTAAAAGGTCTCTGGAAGCCCAAGGTGGTTTTAAACTGCTATATAGCTGAGAATGACCTTATACTCAGGTCCTCTTCTCTCTAAACCCCAAGAGGTGAGATTATAGGCATATGCAACCATGCCCAGTTTTTTGCAGTGCTAAGAATCAAATCCAGGGCTCTGTGCATACTGAGGAGAAATGCTCTACTGGTACTACATTGCTAGCCCTGCATTGCTGATGTTGTTTGTGTGTATAACAGCTAAGCTCAAGAAAAAAAAAAGTGGAAATTATGTGAATGTCCAATAATAGAATTAAAATTATAGTATATCTACTTACTTTTAAAATGGTCTATGGTTACAAAAACTGATGTTTGAAGACAATACAGTACATGAAGTTTAATAAGATATTACTGAGAAAATAGGACAGTTACGTATAGAAAAGGAAAATACATCAAAAGGAGTTAAATAAAATGTGGGAGTTGTGTATGCTAAATAATTACTGTTACTATTGTGAAAAACCATATGGAAATGCCTTAAATAATTAAAAGTAAAACCACAGCAGGCTTTGGAAATCCTCCTAGTGGGATGTACACCCAGAGGGAGTGAAGTCAGCATGCACAAGAGACACCTGCACTGACGTGTCCATTACAGCAGCAGTCACAGTAGCCCAGAGACAGAAACAACCTAAAAATCCTCTAGTGCACGAATGAACAAAGAAAGTATCATACACACAATAGAATACCCTTTAGCCATACAAATAAGAGAATGAATCAATTTACAGATGTTTGGATGAATCTGGTAGGTATTGTGTTAAGTGAAATAAGCCAGGCACAGACAGACAACTACTACATGATCTCAGTCATGGACTCTGAAAAAGGTGATCTTGTAAAATTGGAGTGTATTAGTTACCAAGGACTATCGACGTTGAAGGCAGTGTGAAATAATGTCCTGGTTTTGATGTGCCCTTTCATCTAGTGCTGGGAATAAATAAAATTCAAAAGACATGACATATAATTGTGGCTGTGGGTGATATTAGGCAACAAGCCTAAGATCTCATGCATGCTAGAACTATATTCCCTGCTTATTCTTGTAAAGAACTTTTTAATTATGTATTGGTGTGTTTTATAATGTTAAAAAATACCTATTTCTGATTTTAAGAATTTTTTTAACTAATAAAACAGGAAGATTTTGTATATTATTAGGGTAACATGCAATGTTTTGATATTTATAGGCCTTGTACAATGTTTACTTATGTTAAACAAAACCTTGTTTTGGTAGTACTGAGGGTCAAATCCAAGGGTGTCCTGTGCATGGTAAGAAGGCAGTTTACAAATGAGCTACACTCCCAGTTCAGCATTAAATACCTGTCCTCATGTAGCTTTTTTAAATGTCCAGTACACCATTCATTATTACCTCTGATAGTCTTGTTATGCACTAGCACATCAGGACTTGTAACTCTGACTATAATAACTAAATGCCTATCGATGGGCTTCTCTCCATCCCTTCCCCCTCCTCCTCTACAGGCCTCAGCCTCTGGTAACCACTATTATTACAACTTCTATGAAGTTCTTTCAGGTGTGAGGAAAGTAGTCTTTGTGTTCTTATTTATCTCCTTTAACATAAGGTTCTATCTATGTTGTCTCAAATTTTATTCCTTTTATGGCCAAACATAAAATGCCGTGTATAAGCAGGATACTTTCTCCTACTATTCATGGTGACACTTGGGTGGGTTCTGTTTCTTGGCTGTTCTGAATAGGTGAGCATGGCAGTGCAGGCGTCTCTTACTTAGCTTTGTTTGGATGTGTACCTACAGTGGAAGTGGTAGACCATGTGTACCTACAGTGGAAGTGGTAGACCATGTTCTTTTTGAAGTTTTTGGGTGATCTCCATAGTGATTACTTTTCATAATGGATGTACTCACTTTCCTACTAATAGGGGCTTCCCTCCCCATTTGCCTTCATTGTCTTAGCATTCATTATCTTTCATTTTTTTTATAGCTGTTCTTTAGATAATGAAATTCTGTATGATTGCATTTTTTAGTTTGATGTCATCCCATTTGCCTTCCTTTGGTTCCTGGACTTTTAGTGTTAGTCTTGGTTTCTGTTTTTGTTTTGTTATGTTTTAAATAAATCCTTATCCAATTTTTTTTTAAATTGAAAAGCTGTATTTAGTATGACACATCTATAAACAGCTGGAATCTTGGAATGGGATCTTTTCTGTGTGGCTGTGTTCCTCTAGGTTTCTACATTTTCTCATATTGAAACACTATGGGGACATCAGTCAGCTGTAGACACAGAGATTTTGGACAGTGACATTGTTATCCTTAGAGAATATGATACTGATATGTTGGGGGAGAATATTGATTGATACATTAACATAAATAGAATTTTTGAGATGTTTTATAAAAGTTTTATTTTGCACATAAAATACATTGGATCTTGAAATAGTTCAAATGGAAAAGCAAACAACTAACCCTCTCCGTGTTAATAGCCAAATCACTTTCAGACATTTCAACAGAATAAGTCACCAGAAAGACAAATAGCTAAAAGTTGAGAAAATGTAGCTAGAATGATTAAAGAGCTGAGTGGAATTGATTTCTAAGGAAAGACTAAAAGAACCATGTGTGTATAACATGTGTGTATAACCTGTGTGTATATAACATGTCTGTATAAACCTGGCTAAGTGACAACCAAAGCTGGAGGCAAAGCAAACGACCTATAAATATTTGAAGAGTATAAACCAGCTATGCAAAACCCAATCTCGTATGAGTTCTAAGGAACAGCTTTCTGTACTGAGCACTGGCCTGTTTACCTCTCGGCTGCTGCTGTGCAGAAAAGAGAAGCAGCCCTAGACCCTTTTGCTGTTGTGGGCAATCATTCAACAAACACACTGCTGAACTAAGGGCAAGACACATATGTCAGTCTTAATGGACCCTGCCTGGTTTCAAGGAACTTGCATTCTTGTTTTTCAGATGTCCAAACATTCAAATGCTTAAAACGCAGTATACACTTAATTCTTTTAATGACCTTGTTACATAGTGAAAGAAATGGAGAGACCAATGTTGAAAGATAATGTGTGTAAATTTTCTGGAAATTGTCTTTTTCACCTATTCCTTCAGAGCCTGACAATGGAAATGAGTCAAGATTTCCTTTTTCAAGGAGTCATTGCACCCAATTCGTCCTCAGCTGTTTGTTGTAAACACAGAAGAGCATATCAGAGCCTGAATACAGTGTAGACTCTATCCCATAACACTTCCCTACTTGACTACTATATTAATAGTTAATATGCATGTTGATGCCAGAAGAACTCTGCATTGCACACTTGTTTTGTTTTGTTTGAGACAGGGTTTCTCTGTGTAACAGCCCTATTTGTCCTGGAGCTCCTTTGTAGACAAGGCTGGACTGGAACTCACAAAGTTCCTGCTGCCTCTGCCTCCTGAGTGTTAGGATTAAAGTGTACACCACCACCCCCAGCTTGCATTGCACACTTTTGAAGGCAGATTTACTTTTACTTAATATTACTTTATGTAAACTATAAGGATAAGAAACCTTGTAATTCATTTATAATTGAACAAGAGAATTCCATTTTTTCAAATTAGATTCTTTTTAAACATCTAGCCCATAACAGTATAAATTGTAAATTTATATTTTTCAGTTTGAAGTTTAGAGAAAAAAATTTAACTGTTATATTTTAATGCTTTTTTATACCTTTAGTGAACAAAAAGAGGTTATAATAGAAGTATTCCTGGTATAGAGTAGGTACTCAGTATAAGTCAGTTGCATCTGAGTTATAGGTTTAATTTTTAAAAAAAAAAAAATCCCCCTCCCCTACTTACCAGTGATCTTATAAAATAGTTGAACATGTAAACATCAAGTAATGATTTGTGGTGTAACTAGGGTTTCTTTGCATTGTTAAGAACCAGAGTTGTTCTTTCCAGAGTAGGCTGAAATTCTTCAGAGTACTGACTTTGTCTTTTCATATATTTTTAGCACCAAGTTCGCTGTATTACGTACTTGGGTGCTTGTTGATTGACAGACAAATAGCTAGAATATCATTATTGTGGCTTCTTGAATCAGCCCTGCCTGCCAGGATCTCCCTGGAAATATCTTTGATCATTGCCTCTCCAGAACAAAAGGTTATCAAGTGGCTGATTGCTTCCACATCTAGTTAGCTACCTGCAGCCACTCCTGTGCTTCGTTGGTCATCTCTGGCTCCCTTTTCAGTGTTACTGCTTCATTTTTTGTTGAGTATTGTTGAACATAGTTTTGATTATTTGAGGTCTTGTCTCACACAACCTTGATTAAGGGTGCTATTGCTGTCAAAATTTTGTATGTATGTATAGCTGAAGTTTTCTGTTTGTGTTCACTGCTATGGAAACAAGGAAGAAAAAGAGAGTCATATAGTCAAGAGTAGCACCAATCATGTGCTAAATGAAAGAAACAAAAAATAATGAGGATGAGATGTGGTGATATATTATATATTTAATAAAACCAGTCTGGAATATCAGAAAACAGATCCACCCACAGTCAAACTAGGAAGGTCAGAGAGTGGTGACTCACTCACACTTTTGCCTTTAATCTCAGCCTGGGAAAGACGGGAGTGGTGAGCTGCGCCTTTAATCCCATAACTCCAGAGACAGACCTTTCTGTGTTTCTGTGAGTTCAGGGCTAACTACCAAACAGTAGTAGTTCATACCTTTAATCTTAACTCTAGAATATGATGCAGAGTTGAACCCAGAAGTGAAACAACTGAGTGAAGAAGGTTTTTAGGGCAGGTGTTGTAGGAAGACAGAGATTTATTCTGTGGAAGCAAGAAGTTAGCCAGAGGTGGCACATGCCGTTAGTCCCAGCACTTGGGAGGAAGAAGCAGGAGGATCTCTCTGAGTTCAAGGCCAGCCTGGTCTACAAAGCAAGTTCCAGAACAGCCAGGATTGTTACATAGAAAACCTTGTCTCAAAAAAACAAAAATAAAAAGGCTGGAGAGATGGTTCTGTCCTCAATTTTCCTGATTTTATTAAATATGTAATATATCACCACAATGAGAACCATCCTCAAATTAAAAGTAATGATGGTAAATTTTATAACACTGATTTGAAGAGATAAGAATCAAGTAGAAAAAACTGCCTAACCAACCTGCTTGCAGAAAAACTGGACGTGTTTCTTGGCTTGAAATACAAAACATTCTAATTGAATCCTACAAAATGAATTGAATATTTTTATATAAGCCATGCACATTGGAGTAATTAGAAAGGGGGAGAGAAATTGGGTGTCACATTAATTGGTATTTACTTTGAAATGCATTTTGGGTTATATTCAATAATTTGCACTTTGTATGAATTTAATTAGATGCTATGTGCCCCAGGTTGTATTTCAAATGAAAATGGGGGAGTTTTTGGCAACAAGCAGTGGTACTATGTTATCAAATTGTTTTAAATAAACAAAATGCTCACTTCTGTAAAGGACAGGATTGGAAACATTTCATCATTACCATGATAATGTTTCAATGTGGAAAAGGTGTTAGCTATGTGCTATTTAAGACCCCAGACATCACCAGAGGAATCGAGGCGGTCCCTGTGCGGAAAGAAACGGGTGGCCGGCCTCTGTGTTTGTGCTGCCCTTCGGGGAACCACTTCAAAGCTCCCCAGATTGTTTTACAATTAACTTGTTGATTTAATAGCTAATGGAAAGAGTGAATGGAAAACCTCCAACAAGCTATGCATGCAGTGTAAAATATCTGAATAAACAGAAGCCTTCTGTGTTGGTTAAATAGAGGTAAATTAGCTTGACAGAATTGAAGAAGAGTGCAAAAAACTTACAAATTAGCTGTTTGCTTTGTGAAGAACCAGAAAATAGTTGCAAATGTTTTTGCCACTAATAAATTTGGGATTATTCAGGGCCAATAGTCCAGTTAAGATATGTGTGCAGAAATTCTGACACTGAAGCACTTAAGTATTTGGGTAGGATTTGAGTGGACAGCACATTCCTCAGGTATTTTAAACTGTAAACACAGTATTTTTAAAAATGGTGTTTATGAATGTTAAGACAGTTCCTTAGGAGTGAGGGTAACACAGTATGTGTTTTTATGACTTATAACAGTAATTAGCACTTGAAGAATTTGCTGATTTAAAATTGAGGAATTTAATGTAACAAGTTAACTACTTCAGTAACAGGGAACGAATATTCTACAAGTATCGACAAAAGGTAGAATTTTCAATACACAGAAAGGGATTTCCCCATTTTGTATTACATTTTGTGCGCGCGCGCACACACACACACACACACACACACACACACACACACACACACACACACACACACACACACACAGAGTAATAGGCTTGTAGAACTCAGGGAACAGCTTGGAAAAGGCAGTTCTCTCCCTCTGCCTAGTGTGCTCCCAAGAAATGTATGGGTCTAGGGCTTGGTGTCAGGTTCTTTCATCTGCTCAGAATTTCTACCTGCTCCCTCTTTTCTTTTTTATTAAAAATAGCAAACATTTGTTTACAGATTTATAGTTTGCAAACTACTAATCATGACTGTGACACCCAATTTCTTCAGCCTTTTCTAATTACTCTAATGTGCCTGCCTTATATAAAAATAGTCTCTTTGAATGTACCTTGTATTCCAGTGTGTAATCCCATTCAGTAAACTTTGATGTGCCTTAACCTATTCAACCCTCACAACAGGCTGCATTAACAATCCCATCATCCCATTGCTCATTGATAAACGGAGGGTTAGAGACACACTGACTTGCCAAAGGTAGCCATCAGATCACACATTTTTACTCACTCACTCCCACCAAATCATTCCTTCACCCTTCACCTTCTTAGTTGAGGAAGAAATACAATGTTTTCTTCTTTTTTATTTGAACTCTTTGGACCAAACGATTGATTCTTGGCTTGGGGGCAGTGAGGGGAAAATGAGCGATTACTTTCTAGGAGTCTAATGCAGTAAACAGATTCTTGTCTATGGATTTTCCTCTGCTAATGAATATGGCAGTTAATCCAGTGAAGGTCAGATGAAATTTTAGATGGTGTTCTATGCCTAGTAATTGGGCAAAGCATATTTCTTTTCCTAGAGTAAGGAAAAGAAAGGTAGGCTTCTGAGGAAGACTTAGCAGGTGAGGAGCTAGATCAGAAATAACTAATGTTCTCGTAGATGAAGAATACATCATCATTTCACCTGTGCCCAGGACTTGGCAGAGATGGCTTGGAAAGTAGACATGGGAGAAGGGTGGGAGAGTGGGCAGTGGGGTAAAAAAAAAAAAGCAGCTGGAAATACTTAGAATCCATAATGAGATAATTAAGACTAATTAGCTGGCCCTGTAGGCAGAAAGCAGCCCATTAAGTCCAAATCCAGTTTTAATAATGTACCTGGTTTTGAGGGTAGAGTCCAGAGCACCCCAGGGAATAGAATGCTCAGGGTGAAACTTCTAGGTTAGATTTCTCACAAAAGGAACAGCAGCTTTGCATTGGATACTGTATATTTTTTTTTTATGGAAACTAATGAGTATTATGGTTTTCTAGAACTTGGAGCCTCAGTTTTCTCATCTATTAAATGGAGATGCTTACAGGATTGCCATGCAAACTGAATGCCTAACTGCAAGTACTTAGTAACTGTTAACTAAGAGACACTTGGAAGTCCTAAGCAAACCACTGCAGACCTCACCATGAGGCAGCTTACTACTCCTAATGCATTACTCCCCCACTGATGCTGATGATACTTCTTGTGATTCTAAAGTGCCCTACCTTGCCTGAAGTCACGAGTTATTTCAGAAGTGACCAGAACTCCTAATCTGTTTACAAGGAAACTGGGCTGGAGCCCGATTCTGGCTTGTGTTTGAAGGACCAGCCAAGCACATTCCTTGAGCCCTCTGCTAAACAAAGCTTGAGAAGTGCCATCTTCTTGGAGCATTGGACTTAACAGGAGCCATAATGTTCACATGCAAAGACCACAGACTACTGGGATCACCCACAGCTACTTGCCTTTGGTGGACTAGTTTCTCCGTGCACTCTTGTATGTCTTTGTGGTGGTGTTGTTGTTGTTGTTGTTGTTGTTGTTTTTGTTGTTTTATTTTACCTTAGTTTGGACTAACAGGCAAGCCTTTATTTACTGTGCTAAGTTCTTATTACTTATATACAAATCACCAGAACTTAATAATTTAAACAGTATATTACTTCATAGCTCTGGATGGCAGATGGCCAAAGAGGACCTCAGTGAGTTAGACAAGGTATTGGCAGGGCTGTGCTCTAGCTAGTCTGCCCTCCTGCTTCATAGCCTTTAGAGGTTCATCCCTACCCTACACTACATCACACCACACCACACCCCACAGTCTTACACTGTAAAACAGGTTGACCAAGCTGGACTGGAACTCATGGCAGTCCTCCTGTCTCAGCCTCCTAAAAGGTGGGATTAAAAGTGTACACTGTCTGGCAGATTTTCTATTTAAAGACAGTTGATCAGTGGACTTAATTTGTCTTTATTGTATGATTCAAAATACTCACATGTTCCCATGTTAGAATTTTGTCTATCATGCTGACATCACAAATGCCAAAACATTTCATAGTGTTATCATGCAGCGTATGCTTAGCAGCTGTTGGCTACCATCATTTATAATTACTGTAATTACATGCTGCTTGTCTCTCCTTGCCCACTTTACCAAGTCCCTAGTGATCCAGACATTGTCTGCATTCAAATTTCAGGGACTCAGAAGATTCACTGTGTGTTTGTTTGTATTTCAAGGAGAGGAGGGTAAATTCAGATATCTGTCATGGCAGTGGAGAGTATTTGCAAGGTTGTTTAACCAACACCATTATGAAATTCCAAAACATTTTAATCACCAATTCACCCTTTCTCCTGGCAACCACTTAACTGCTTTCTGTCTGGATTTATCCTAGAGTGAACATTAAATATAAATGGAATTATGGCCCCTGTGTCTGTCTTTAACTTAGTATAATAATTTTGATGTTTATCCAGGTTTTAAAATCTTTTTTTAAAAAACTAATTTATTTACTTATTATGTATGCAGTATTCTGTCTGCATGTGTCCCTGCAGGACAGAAGAGGGCACCAGACCTCATTACAGATGGTTGTGAGACACCATCTGGTGGCTGGGAATTGAACTCAGGACCTCTGGAAGAACAGCCAGTGCTCCTAAACCGCTGAGCCATCTCTCCAGCCCCACTTACCCAGGTTTTAGCATATATTGATACTTTTTGCCTTTTGATGGCTGAATATTTCTATGCATGTACACTATACGCACATAGCTCATCTACTCTTTGACTTAAATAAGCAGTTGGGACTTGAAATGTCTCTACCTTTTGTCTATTATGAAATAGTGCTGCTGTAAACATTTAAGTATAGACTATTTTCATGTTTTGTTTGAGACAGGGTCGCCCTCTGTAACCCGGACCTTCCTGCACCTGGAGGTCCTCCTGCCTCTGCCTATTGAGTGCTTTGTTTGTAAGTGTGCACAGTGCCTGTCAGTTTACAAGTTTTTGTATGATGATATGCCTTCAGCTGCCTTGCAGCCAGATGGCAACTCTGTAGCTCATAAATAACTTCCAAACCCTTCCACGGTGCCTGACTCACCATACTGTGCTGGCTGTACCACTTTATACCCCTGCAGTGCAGTGCTTCTATCTCAACTATTAAATAGCTGGAATCAACTATTGTAAATTCACCACCCCTCATTTGTTTTGGTGTGAAGTTGGTTGCTTTGGGTGAGGTTTTGTTAGTTTAGTTTGAATTTTTGAGGCAAGGTCACATGGAACCCAGTCTAGACACAAACTCATTCTGTAGCGGAGAATGTCCTCACTCTGATCCTCCTCTTACCACTTCCCAAGAGTCCATGGTTTGAAATTGTGCACAATAAATAAAATGTACTAAAAATCAAATATTTGGCAGCCAACATATTAAGAAAATCCCTATTCTAAATGTGTTTTCTCTGAAGAGAAAAATTGGGAACATATAAAAATAATAACTTTTCTGTTCACTTATATCCTTAGAAATCTTGGAAGGTGATTTGTTTGGGAATGCCTTAAAAGCCAAAAATTTTTATATTTTCTTTCTATGGGTGATAAAGAACTTAAAATGTGTATTAATATAATAACTTACCTTTCAGAGTTGAGGATAGTTTGTTAATGAACATTTTACCTATAAATCATATAAGTTTTGGGACCTCTAACCTACTAGAAAAAAAATGTCAGCTTTATTTTTTATAAGATCCTGACATGTACATTTTCCATAGTAAGCATATGACATTTTTTAATTTGAAACCACAAGGTATCCCATGGTTCTTCTTTTGCATCTGAACCAATAAATGGTACCTCTATAGACCACACAGGGCAGGGAGAAAGTCTTAGTGGATGCCCAGTTAAAGTAGTCAGTTTTCCAACATAGGCAGTAAGACAAACATGCAGTCGCACAGGAAGAGTGGGGACACTGCCGATGGCCTTCCTTCCAACACCGACCTGCCCTAAATTCCCTGTTGCCCTGGGAACACAACACCTTTTCTCACAACACCACGCTGCTTTTCACTCTCTTAGGACTTTGCAACTCCAAACCCAAGATTCTGTGTCACTGGCTTCACTCCATAAGAACAGGAAAGCAGCCTGGATAAATGGTGGAGGGAGCCACTTGAGCTAGGGTGGGCAGGAAAGGTCCGCGAATATGTGACATGTGACATTGCTGCTCATGTTCCTCCTGTCTGCTGCATTCTGGTTTTCACTTGATGAACTCTTCGGGGTTTTGTTTGTTGTTTTTGAAGACAAGCGTTTCTCTGTATAGCCCTGGCTGTCCTACAATTTGCTTCATATGTAGACCAGGCTGGCCTCAGACTCAGAGATCCACCTGCCTCTGCCTACCAAGTGCTGGCATTAAAGGTGTGCGCCACTGCCGCCCAACTGAAATATCTGTTCTTTAAATTTTTATCAAAATGTGATTGTGTCACTTCCTGTTTTCCTTTCCTCTCTCTTCAGCCCTTCTCATGTCTCCTCTCCCAACCCCTCCCCTGTCACTTCCCACTCCCTGTCAAAGTGATGGCCTACATACACATAAATGAAATATATACATACAGCCTGTTGAGTTCATTTTAGTATGGCTTATGTGTATACGATTAAATGTTCTTGGGGCTGACCACTTAAGAGTCTCATCCCTGTGGAGGCTAGTCTCCCTTTCTCAGTTGTCATTAGTTACCTACAGTTATTCGTCTAGGGGTAGGACCAGGTCAAACTGAGCCCTTCAGCCATTATCATGTCTGTTAATATTGACAGTATTCAGGTTTTGCTTCAGCAGCCATATTATTTATGTATCCTGGGTGTACCTTCCCTATTACTCTGAGATTCAGTCTCTCCAGTCTTGCTGGCTCTTACATCTCTATGCTCTCTCTTCCTCCATGTTTCCTGAGCCGTCAGTGCAGGAGGTGTGTTATAGTTAACTGAGCTACCCCATTCTGTTGCTGTCTGCATTATAACCAGTAGTGATTTTCTGAAATGGCCCTCACTTTCTGTAAAAAGAAGCTTTTTTGAGAGGTGAGATCTACACTTCTCTGTGAGTGTAAAGATAAGTTTTAGAGTGAAATTTGGAATGTTGCTGTTCCAGTAAATGAGCAATAGTGAGTTTTCTTCTAAGACCCATGACCTTAAGTTTCTAAGACCAGGCATGAGTTCCTGCCTTTTGAATAGGCCTCAAAATTGTGATTTGTGAAATAGATGGAATCTGGAAGACTGTTTTATCTGTAGCTCAAAGTCTAAATTTGAAATTGCAGAAGCTCCAAATTTGTGTTTGTTATGAATAAACATCTCTTTGCATTGGAAAAGTCTAAGCTTTGTTACAGAAGCTTCATTCCCAAAGGAAGAGTGTTTATTGGGCTGGCAGTCGTGTGGTCACACTTTATTTAATTATCATAATCACCTCTCTAAGTCCATGTTGAACTCAAGACAACAAAAATGCTAATGGCTGTCATTTATGAAGTGCCAGCAAGGGGAGGTACAGATGCTTTGTCATTTAATCCTCACAGCTAACTTTATGAAGTAAATGTTGTGTCTCTTAATTACAAATGAGGATACTAAGACATGAATGCCAGACAGTTAACAGTAGCAGAGCCAGGACTGAAGCTTAGTTTCAGAGCATCCACTCTTTCCATACCTTCTGCCTGCAGGGATAGTTATCACTGTTCTTAGTAATAATGATTTTTAGAAAACATTTTATCAGAGAGTAATAGTATCTTTTTTAATTCAATGTACATGTATACTATATGCCTAGGATTTGATAATATTCATGTCTACTATTTATTAGATTAAGGCTTTGTTTTTTTCTAGACTCTTTTCTGTGCTTGTTTTGTGGTGGTAATGTTTGAACCCAGGTCTTTCACACATGCTAGGCAGTGTTACTGCTCTCCCACTGACCTACCTTCCCAGCCCCCAACCTCTTTTTTAAATCAGGAGTTTAAAAAAAACAAATAACTTTGATATAACAGGTTTCCAAGTAGCTGGGCCTGACACTGAACTCCTGTTCCCTCTACCTCTCCTTCCAAGTGCTATTATTACAGGCTTGGGCCTTTAATCTGACCTAACCCAGAACATTGGAAGTGTGTTGAACAACTGCTTTTCATTCAAACGCAGTACCTCCCTAGTAACAGAAGGCACTGTTTTCAGAGCTAATACTGTAATACTAGTACCACTATTGGTATATATGAAACATCAGGGTTTTTATGTATTTTAGCATTTAATCTTAGCAGAAACCTTAAAGACAGATAATTTCATCCTTTGTAGATGAGGAAGCTATGATTCAGTGATTAGTAAAACACTCAAGGTTAAATAAGTAAAATGCTCAAGGTTAAATAAGTAAAATATCCAAGGCTAAATAATTTGTGGTAAAAGTTGGATTACTAAATCTGTGTACTGTAGAACCCTGCATAAACATCCATTACAGGAAAACAGTAGCACACTGTGGTAGCACACAAATGCTAAGCCCAAGATAGTGGTCAGTGTAGGTTAGAAGTTAATAATTACATATGCACATTATAGTTTTCCTGTCCTCCAATGCACAGAGGCCTTGATCAAATGTTGATGGTATCACATAAGTAGCTACAGTATTGATAGTATTATTAAATGTCTGCTTAAAAATGAGGGACACATGCAACAGAAATAGGAAGGAGATGAAGCACTTGCATAAGGCCTGGGAAGGGTATGGCCATCTTTAGTTGACATCTTTGGATGTTGCCTTGAAAATAACTTCTGTGACAAACGGTGTTGGTCACATGGCCACTTGACAGAGCAGAGGTTACAAATTGGTCTGCCTTATTCTTTGCCCAAGATCTTGACCTATGACTAGAAAGAACACGAGGAAAGACTTTTGCATCTTGTTGTGTTCTCTATTCTGTTGGACTTTAAAGGCTTATTATATAAGTTTTAAGGGGGAGAAGGAAATCATAAAAGATCAGGGTCAACCAGATCAGCCACCATTGAAGAGTCGAAAGATTCACCACTGATTGGGGGGGGCGGGGCTTGAATTTCATCATCTGTATAAGGATGAAAGTTTCACTAAAGTTGACAGGTATCTGAATCATCTGGAAAGCTTGCTAAAACAGTTGCTGTTCCCTACCCCACAGTGATTCTAATGTAGTAGGTGTTGGTTGGAACTTGGAAGTTGGCATATCATAAGACCCGGGTAATGGTCCTGCTTCTGAGGACCAGTGGTCTCTTTTCTGAGGTCATTTCCTATCAGATGCTTTATTTTAAAACCAGTAATAGCACAGAAATCAGAAGGTCTAAACCATATAGTTCTCTTGCAAGTGGCACCTTCAGCAAGACGTAGAAAGAAGCTTTTTCTGTTGCTTCATTAGTAATGGTTCCCTGTGGCATAGGATTAACAAGACTCCAATAGCATTTCAGAGACACCAATTTTGAAAAGAATAGTATGCAAATTATTAGTGTGTGAAGACTGTTTTGACAGAATTCTCAAGGAAAATGTAGCCTACCTTTATATGGAAAATTAATAGGAAATACGTCTTTTTACTCTTGTCTGTAATGAACAGGAAGTGTTTCATGGAGAACAGTTGAAATCTAATGAACCATGATGGACCTCGCCCTATTGTCATTTACTACTCTGTTGATTTTTCAAGATTTGCTTGTATTTATGGATATGTCTGTATTTTAGAGTATATGCCACCACAAGTTAATTTTTTAAGAATATAAATAAAAGATAATAACTTAAAACTATCTGAGTACTTGAGTCTGTGAGTCCTTGGGGGCTCCAAAAGACGAGGGAAAAAAAGGAAAGGGGAGACTGTTATCTGTAAAGCTTTAGAAGCAGGGAAACTCTGGGGGCCCCATGGTGTAAAGATGGAAATGCCTGGGGCATAAGCAAATCAGAGCCAGTAAAAAGATGGGAAAATGGCTGTTGAGTAATGTTTCTGTTTCATTTGGTGTAAAGGACAGAGAAAACTCAGAATATTCAGTGAGCCAAAGCATCAATTGTAGCATGGATGGGTATGCAGTCTGACCTCTTCACAGGGACATTTCTAGACCTGAATGAAGCTATCAGTGTTGAGGCTAATGTACATTAGCATACATTTTAAACATTGCAACCCTTTGATTTCTTCTGTAGGTGAGGATGAGGATGAATTTGAGAATTTTATGCTGCCTCTCACAGTCTCTTTTGAAACAGTTTTGCAAATATTTAACAACAACTTTAAACAAGAAGAAGTGAAGGTGAGTTTGTTCCCATACATGAAGGAGACAAGTATTCTTTCTTGTAATACCAGAGAAGGTACTTGTATATCTGTATATTTGTGTATATGTGTGTCTCGGACCCACATTTCTATGCTTGTGAGATATACTTTAATGTAAACACTTCTAGTTTCAGATGCAAGTGAACTATGAGGTCAATGAATAGCTTAGGACAGTCCGTTAGTTCATGGTTAGATGGTTCAGATTTGTCTCCAGTGATGCTCAGTGTCTGTGACCACAAAGCTCTCCTAGGCAGACCACTTTAAACATCCCACCTCCCATCCATCCTGCCCTGTGTGTTTCAGCATATCCATATGGAGACATGCACACATGCTAAAACCCTACATCTCTAAAGATTTTTTAAGCAAGAATTTATATAAATCAAGACTTTATTAAATGGCTAGGCATATGTGTATAAATAGGAGCCAGTCGTGAAGTGTTGCATTCTTAAACTGAACAAAGTGATTAGGATAACTGATAGCTAAATAAGACTTTATGTGCCTGTGGGAGCCATATTAGGATTGATTTGACAAGTCAGTTCAGCTGTGGCAACAGTCATAATATCTAAGACAACATTATGTTTTATTAGTAAAATCCTTAAGTGTAGCAAGCTGTTTGTGGCAAAACAGCCTCATATTTTAACGTGGGGGGATGGGAAATAGGAGGTTTGCCAAACAGAAATAGTGTCTCCTGAAATTATACTATTTTGAAGCTATATTAAATAGATTGGCACTGATTATTATTTTTAAAAATAATAAATACACTCCAGAGAAGTAGATACCCTTATTGGTGATGCCTTAGTCACATGTTACTGTTATTTGAAATAGGTGGAAATATTAACCTTTTATTAACCTTTTCATGGCTTTTCTTCTCTTTCTCAGTTCCTCTCCCTCTGTTCCTCTCTTATTCTCTCATACACACACACAGATACCGTGAAACCAGTTAGAAAAGGGATGGCCTTTACTGATAGTTATATAAGTCTTCTGTGGGAAAAAAAAAAATTCCCCAAATGCTATACTTTCTACTTCAAAATAGAGTTCTTGAACTAGATGTTTATCAGGATAATATAGTCATGAAATTTTTAAAAATAAATAAGATCATAATTTTTCTTTGTTTCTATGATCTTCCTGAATTCTTTGTCAGTTCCTAGTCAAACTAACTATATTTTTTTAGATGCCTCCCAAATGCTTCTGACCAAAAGAATTTCTGCAACTTTCAATTCACCCTTGCTGCCCCTTATCAAAAACATTTGGTGAGGTTGAAAACTGCCATCTTTATAAAAATTACATTTGTCTCATTTGAAGATTTCATTATATTCCAAGCCTGTTTGGATGTAATTCCATCTAGTTTGATAAAAACCATCTTCCTAGAGTCATTTTTAATGGAGTTCCAGTGATATATCCCTAAACTAGCAAGTTCTTAACGACCCTGGAAAGTGACTGCTTGATTACACTTTAACGGTATTTGCAAATAAAATCACAAGTAATTAAGGGGAAATCTCCAGGCTTTTGAGCAAGTTTGATGCATGATAACTGCCTGATTCAGCTTCATCTAGAGTAATGCTGTGTAGGCAACAGCTACTGAGATCAATAGCAACGTAATGATAACGGCAGAATTAAGTGAGTAACCTGAGAACTGTGCCTCAGAATGCATGCAGCTGCCACGAACCACGGCCACACAGTGCACTCCGTGCTTCCGTCCTAAATGTTCATCAAAAGACGCCCTGCAGGAAAATGGAGTTAGATGCTCTTTATTGCTGATCGTGTCTCTTGCCACATTTATCAGGGAAATTGGATTAGCAGTTGGCAGCTGCAGGTAGACAAGATTCTGCAGTGATTAAATATGCAGCTTGGCTGCATTTGTTGTGACAGACCTTTAGTAAATTCTACTGTAAGCACCATCTGTCTAATTTGTATGAAGAAAACTTGGTGCTTAAAGCTACCAATAAGGAACAAAATCTGTTGCTTTATCATAAACAAAACTTTTGCACTAAATGCTCTTAAATGTAATTTATTAGGTTAAGACTATTCTCCTATCATGGTGAATAAATAATACATGCAAAGGTGCTTTCAGGTACTTCATTTTGCAAGTGCTAGAGATGAAAACAGTTCTCTGTTGTGTCCTCCAATAGAGTATTTAGTATTCCAATCCACAGGAGGTGATGCTGTTAAAATATCTTTATGAAAATGCTGCAGGACTGCCAAATTCATTTAATTTGCAATCCTTACCAGGATCATCTAAATCCCTATTTATAGATATTTTTTTCACATGCAGATTTTAGGACGTGTGTTACCAAACTGAAACACTGTGAGGAAAAGAAATGCTGAAAAGCCCTTTATTTATAACTTTGTTTTCTTTATTTAGTCCTAAGAAAATTAAAGCAAATGTTGACTTTTTATCTTGAGGATTTTTGTTGTTGTTTTGGGTTTTTCTCTCTCCATGGTCAAGGGAACAGAAACAAAACAACAGCAAAAAATTCTGGTTATGAAATTTTATTTCAAAATGTTTCTTGCTTCCCATTTCCCATCATTTTATCCAAAGTAAAATATAGTGTGCTGTTACCCTGGACCATGCATATTTTTCAATTCAACCATGACGTCACGCGTTTTAAGGAAAATGAATGAAAACTTCTCAGAGGAAGAGGAGCAGTTAAATAGGAACCTGCTATCTTTAGTCCCTTCGTAAAAACTCCCTGATGTTAAATTATTTAAAATCCTTGATTTTCAGCATGCGCACATTAAAAGTTTTCGCACTAAGTGCCAAATGTTGCAAACAGCACTTTAACAGAATGATTTTGCTTTGATCCCTGTAGCAGTTCCTGAATAATTTATCACAGGTTATTGCCTTAATTCTGGAGAGGGATAGAGCAATAAAGGCAGATGAAAACACTCCAGTTGAAACACCTTGGGGCCTGCTCATTCCTCTGACACGGCTCTTTTGTTGGAACTATTTAGAGGTTATTAAGATGTGTCTCCAGAATTAAGAGTATGCTGTAAGGATGAAGACAGCCATCTTAATTCTAAAGACAAAGCACAATGACCCTTCACCTTCTTTTTCTTTGTTGTTATTATATAGTAGAATTATGAGGATAATATTATAGCTGCCCCAGTAGTACCACTACAGTAAAGGGTCTGTCAGACTTCCCATTAGAAACCCTGTTTGGGGGTCAGGGTGGAAGGAGCTGCGTTTCAGCTGTTTCCCAGCCCATCCGTCTCACACTTGGCACACAGACAACTGTTCACCAAGCCTCGGACTGAAGCTCTCAGCACTTTCTTTTTAACTCTCCAAAAAGGAGTCCGCAGGATTAGATCACTCCTACCCCACTCCTCAAATGCACCTCCAGAGAATTATTGAAACTCGTCACCTTTTAGATTCCCCCCACCCCCGCTGCTGTGCCCCCAAATTCTGGGTTATTTGCTAACTAGTGTGAGCTCCTGGTTAAGGCTGTCTGTCTCATACAGAGCTGAGTATGGAGAAAGTTCTCCTGTAGTGTTGCTTATGTATCTGTGCAGATTCTCTGCTGCCCTGAGAGGACTGCTTTTTTTTTTTTTTTTTTTAAGTCTAATAAATCTATTTCTTATGTCAACACTACACTTTACACTTTACTGCCAGAGTGAGTCTATCTAAAACTTATGTGCTTAGTTTATTATATGCTATCTCTGCTCCAAAGTAACATTTTCCAAAAGTAAAACATTATAATTTTATGGCCACATTTTACTATATTAAAAAGACCATAGATTCGCTTAATTAGAGCATTTGTATCAACTTGGTACCTTCAAGGAAGAAAAATTCTGACCAAATAAAAATTAATCTTTTGTATAATGACATTTCATAAAAAGTCCTTTGTCCAAGGCATAAAGTAAAATTCATGGTTTTTGTTCACTAATTTAGAATTGAATAATGGATAATATATATTTATATTTGTGTATATGTATGTATTATAGAAGCTTTAGATTACCTGAAGAGTAGCCTGTATTAAGGTACATAAAAATAGAATTTTTAAAAAGTACTATAATAGATGGCAAAGCCATGTAGAATCCATAGGATAGCATGTCAGCCAGAATGTAAGTGTTCAGAGGACAGTTCATAGATGACAAATTTTGCTCAGGGGGTTGCCACAAGGAAGAAAGCTGAGAAAGAGACCAGTTGTAACTGGTGAGAAAAAAAAAACTAAATAATAAGCCATTTTAAAAAATAAAAGTAACATGAGGTAATTGTGAGGAGTCATGGTAAATGTAGAGAGCACGAGTTGGTGACATCACAGGAGAAAGCTAAATGAGTCATTTTTAGCAGCAAACATTGAAATTAGGAGTTTCCAGATCCAGAACTTTGGGTTCCCATCATTCTATGAACTGTTAGAAATTGAGTAGTCCCCTGAACAACATCCAGGTACACTGAGTTGCCTGTTAGGTAGGAGAAGCAGGATGTCCGACTGCTCACTGTGTTCTTTCGAAATGTCCTCCGTAATTATGATGGTCAGAACTCATTGCCTACCTAATAACTTGGGCATCTTACCTGACAGGCTTCCATTCATTACTAAAGTCAATCTGTAAAGATCCTGAGACCATTTTCTGGGTTACCATGTCTACTGAACAGTATATTTAGAAATCACTGTTGTATATCTCAGCTATCACACACCTCCTTATTGGGCAATTATGTTTATTTGTGCTCTTTGTTCTGACATTCTAGCATCTGTTCACAGCCTTTCTTTTCTCTTCCAGTCATCATCCTAAGGACAACTTAATTAACAGTCCAGAGTTTGAGTCAGATCTTTTTTATTCATGTCAAGGAGGTTTGGTTTGACTTCCCCACTTTTCCTGGGCCACACTTACTATTTGTTAGGCTATTGTTAGGCATTTATGTACACAAACATATTTCTCATAGCAGGTCTTAGAATAGTCATAATTATAATTAGCCTCTTTGATGAATGAGGAAACTAAGAGTGATAAATTGCCTTACCTTTAAGAAGTAAACAGAGCTAGATATAGTTCAATTTTGGAGTGTTGGACATTAAATACGGAATTTTTTTCTTTACATCATTCACTAACTCGAACAATATGGCTGCCTTTACGGATATATCATAATGTTGTAGGTCACCTAGCCAGTTTTATCTTGTTCTGAGTTATTGCAGCTTTTCTTTGGGGATCTTTAAATGCCAGTGCATTTCTAGGGCAGACTGAATTATATAGTGAGGTTGGTTTTAGTCAAGCTAGTTGGTTGAGATTTGCTATTAAATAATATCTAGACTATAAATCTCTTGTGAAATTGTGGATCCTGCGTTGTTGTTAGTTTTTTTTTTTTTTCAAATTTGGCAATATTCGGATAAAACATATATTGAGTCTCAATGTTTCTGTGCTCCAGGAATTAAGATCTAGCTCAATTTATAAGAAGCAAAGTGGAGTTGGTCAGCAGATTGATGGTCTGTTTATTAAAGAGTCTATGGTTTTCTATGAAAAAGGATCTGAGCGAGACATTTTAGCTAATGAATCAGAATCAGATATGTGGTCATTATTGCCTGATTATTACTCCATCTGCTCTGCGCTAACGTGAAAATCAATTACTGTCTCTCTTTCCCACTGACAGCGTATGTTGATCGGGCTGGCAAGAGATCTTCGAGGGATTGCCTTTGCACTGAACACAAAGACCAGCTACACCATGCTGTTTGACTGGATGTATCCTTATTACACTGTGACAATACCAGCTCTGTGCACAGAGGGATGCCAGGCCCCTCTCTTTGGTTTAATAGTGTGGCACAGTAGGGAAGAGGAAACCAAGCTAAATGAACTAATGTGTAATCAGCTAAAAATTACAGCACAGTGGCAGCAGTGCAGATAACTGAGCACAGCATTTGGAGATCGGCTCAAAGAGGTCACTTTGATAGATACCGTTAAATATTGACAACTTAAAACTCACTTCCCTCAGATGATTGTTTATGGTGGGGCTGCAGGCATTATGTAGCTAATATCTGTACTTGTGATCAGTGATTTGTACCATGTGGTATTTTCTGAGGAGATTTGAAGTCTCTGTTCTGTTTCAATTAGCAGGCTGAGAAGGTTAGTTTATCTTTTTGAGATAATGCTACAGTTGGTCATCGGATGAGCATGTTAATGGTCATGAGGGAGGTAGCAATAAATGTCCAGGATTTGTCATTTTCTATAAAATTTGAATTTATTATCACTAAAGCATAGTATAGATGCGGGAGGGAGGCTATATGGAAATGCTTCATCACATAAGAATAAAAGAGACAGAAGAGGTTTGAAACCCCAGATCTTCAATTACTATGTAAAGCTCAGCAAAACATTCCATTTCTCCGAGACTTGATATCATCATCCAGCAAAGGAGACAATCCAGTATCCTAGCTTACTGTGTGGTTTACTGGTTTACTAAGATAAGTAAACATTCTGTCTGATATCTGACACACAATGGTTATAAACATTTATTAACATGTTAATAGTGCTCTGAGTCATCTTTGATTCTAACAGGAGATGACTGTTTATACAAGTCATTGAGGTGTGATAACTTTGTGCCCTGTATAGCAGCAGCACATAAGAAGATTCTATGTTAAAGCAAAATGACCTGTTTTATGGCTTTCTTGCTGGAAACAGTATTTTGTGTAGCCTAGGTTGGTCTTAAACTTGACATAGAGCCAGGACTTAATTTCCTCGTCCACCTGCCTCACCTACGTAAGTATTGGGGTTACAGACCAGCTTAGTTTACATTTAAGGGGTATTATTTCTTTCTTGTTTTATTTAAGCCTTTCTTATCCAAACTTTCTTTATATATTGTAAAGGAAATTCTTAAAATCAGTGTTCAGTGACTTGCCATAGTTGTGATCTAAAACATAACAAATCTGAACATATTTTAGAAAGAACAGTATGCATTATGAAAAATTTTAAATACTAATGTTTAGAGTAGAGTATTAGTGAGTTATGGTTTTTTAGTTGCTATGGAAACCTATTTTCTCGTTTATTTTCTTAGAGATCAGACAGATAAGATTTTTCATGGCCCTAAAGAAGCAACTACATGCTTTATATATATAATGTATGTGTGCAGAGGTTGTAAGTTTAATCATAAGAAAGTCCTAAATATCTATGAAGGATAGACCAAATACATATGACCATTTTATTTCTCTAAACACCTACTTCCAAAATCAAAACTTTTCATTTACTTGGAAAATTTAAAAAGCTTAATTTTGGTACAAAAATTGATTTTTCACTTAAAACCAGGCTCAAAAGCCAGCCTGTCTGGCAGTTAACAGGCTTTTTTCCTGTTGACCAGTTTTAAGATGAGCCAAGGTCAGAAACTCCCTCCTGTGTCAAACATAATCTGGTGTCTATTTCAGCATTTGTCCAGCAGATGGCAGAAATAGAAAGTCTTGGGACTTGGTGTTTTGTTTTCACTAGAAACCAGTATCTCCTCCATTTGACCATAGATGTTGAAGTTATTGGGGTCAGGGGCAAAGGGCGAGGTGTCAGTTATGCAGCAAGCTGTGCTACATCGCCAGACGCAGTGGCTTGCTGCTGGCCTTACTTATAATAATTGAGTTTCAGTAGCAAATCAGCTTCCTTGGGAAAAGGCCAAAGGCTTTTCATAATTGTATTGACAACAAAATGAATATGATAAATGGTGTTCATTCAGTTGAGACAAGATTTATAGTTCTCCTTTGGGCAAGGGATGAAGAGCAAATATTTATAATAATAGTAAAATTTGTTTAAAAGTTACATTATTTGATCATTCAAAAAGCTTATTAAAATATTTTGAAATACTTTTAACAGTTTCAGGTGATAAAGTACAGATTTTTTTCTAAAGTATTCAAGTAATGCAAAAATGAAAAAGTATATGATTTTTAAAAATGCGGATATGAAAGTCATTTATTCTTCCTGAAATATTGATATGTCAAACCGTCAGTGATGATTCCCACATTACTGCTGGGGAAGGTTTATTTGCCTTTTATCCACATAGATGTGTGTTCTTTAATTTGTTATGCAATTCTTAGCTTGCAGAAGAAACATTCCTGTAAGAGCACATGTCATCGTAAAGTCAAAATGCATTTTATTTATGATGATTGTTTGATAAAATGCTATTTTAGTGTTTAGCTATTTAATTCAGAAGCATCTCTACGAACACTGACTGCATTAACTGCTACACAAACTGCATTGCTTATCACTCTGTCCTAAAACTAAATGGCCTGAAACTACACAGCAACCATCTTGGTAATTCTTCCATGACTAGAGAATTCAGCAAGAAATCATTCATTTATACCTTTGCCCCTAAAGTAAGAATGCAACAATAAGAAACCTACCTTGCATTGCATTGAAATACATTACTTAAACCTTTCCCAGGTTATACATAGATTAAGGTGTCAAAGTACAGAGGAAAACTGAACACTAAACAAATGTGAATATTCTTTCCATGCACTCTAATTTTTGAGGTGTGGTCATTAAGCTCACACAGGCTTAATGTAATAAACAGTGGTGTTTATTAATTAGATAAGCACTAGGAATTACATAGGCATATACAGAAAACCAAAGCAAGACAATGAGCTCCGTATAAGACACAGCCTTAAACTCCAGCCTTGGTTCTACCACTTCTGGGTCTTGGGTAAGTTATTTTGAGTTTCAGAGTCACAGTTCTATGATTGAGGGCTAATAATCCCCATCTCATAGTTCCCTTTTAAGAACTGTTGTAACAGTGTGATTATATGAAGGTCCTACTGAAATGTCTGCTACAAAGTAACTGTCTCTTCTTTTTCTAAAACAATTAACAAAGGACTCATGCTTACTTATTCAGCAAGGTGGGCTTCTGTGGGACAGTGCACTTGGTTCTCAGGACAGGATAAGCTACCTCACTCAAATGAACTTTTTAGTTCAAACCAGTCCTGTGAATGACTAGGATGTAGATGCCATAACAAGAACACAGATGAGGAGAGATGTCATTTATCTGGGGGATCAAGAAGATCCTGTAAAGGTGACCATGTCACTTGAACTCTTGATAGGTCAAGTAAAACTGGACCCTGGAGAGTTGGGAAGAGACAGTTTCAGGTCAGTTAGTGGGTAACAAAGATGCTTCATTAAGACACAGCTTACTTCACAGTGAGAGAAACAGGTTGTCTGGGACCCTTGACTATCAGACTCCAAAATGTACTTCAGACAACATGAAGCCTGTAGAGTAAGTTCCTATGACTTGGATGGATAAACATAATCAGAAGTATATCTCAAGAAGAACGGAATTGGCATTGTATGGGAAACCCTGAGAGCCTCCGTTGAGCCAGCGTTCTTTGGAATGTGTATTTTATGCATTAGAAAGAAACACAAGAATAAATTGCTGCTCTTCAGAGTTTGTGATAAAGTAAACATCCAGAGGGAACCACTGACAACTAATTGCACATGTGTTATAACAGAGACATGTGTAAAGGACCACATGGACATTTGTGAAGAATTGACAGGTATTTTAGGCAAAAATCGAAGAATTTTCCCAGGAAAACAAAAGCACAATAAGCTTGAAAAGATGGGATACCAGCCAGGAAAGAAGAAAGCTTGACAGCGCATGTCCCTTCATGGGCACAGCACACGTGTCACACAGCGCATGTCCCTCATGGGCACGGCACACGTGTCACACAGCACATGTCCCTCATGGGCACGGCACACGTGTCACACAGTGCATGTCCCTCATGGGCACGGCACACGTGTCACACAGCGCATGTCCCTTCATGGGCACGGCACACGTGTCACACAGCACATGTCCCTCATGGGCACGGCACACGTGTCACACAGCACATGTCCCTTCATGGGCACGGCACACGTGTCACACAGCACATGTCCCCTGTCACACAGCACATGTCCCTTCATGGGCACGGCACACGTGTCACACAGCACATGTCCCTCATGGGCACGGCACACGTGTCACATAGCGCATGTCCCTTCATGGCCACAGCACACATGTCACACAGTGCATGTCCCTCATGGGCACGGCACACGTGTCACACAGCACATGTCCCTTCATGGCCACAGCACACGTGTCACACAGCGCGTGTCCCTTCATGGGCACGGCACACGTGTCACACAGCACATGTCCCCTGTCACACAGCACATGTCCCTTCATGGGCACGGCACACGTGTCACACAGCACATGTCCCTTCATGGGCACGGCACACGTGTCACACAGCACATGTCCCTTCATAGGCACGGCACACGTGTCACACAGCGCATGTCCCTTCATGGGCACAGCACACGTGTCACACAGCACATGTCCCTTCATGGGCACAGCACACGTGTCACACAGCACATGTCCCTTCATGGGCACGGCACACGTGTCACACAGCGCATGTCCCTTCATGGGCACGGCACATGTGTCACACAGCGCATGTCCCTTCATGGGCACGGCACACGTGTCACACAGCACATGTCCCCTGTCACACAGCACATGTCCCTTCATGGGCACGGCACACGTGTCACACAGCACATGTCCCTCATGGGCACGG